>JAMWET010002577.1:10000-12930 GCA_024036415.1 Prochilodus magdalenae
ATGTGAAGAAATATGATCAGATCTGGGAAAGTGGGATCAGATGTAAAGACGTGTGATCAGATCTGAAAAAGTGATCAGATGTGAAGAAGTGTGATCAGATGTGAAGAAGTGTGATCAGATCTGGAAAAGTGATCAGATCTGGAAAAGTGTGATCACATGTAAAGAAGTTTGATCAGATCTGGAAAAGTGATCAGATGTAAAGAAGCATGATCAGATCTGGAAAAGTGATCAGATGTGAAGAAGTGTGATCAGATTTGCAAAAGTGATTAGATGTGAAAAAGTGATCAGATGTGAAGAAGTGTGATCAGATGTGAAGAAGTGTGATCAGATCTGGAAATCGGATCAGATGTGAAGAAGTGTGGTCAGATATGAAGAAGTGTGATCAGAGCTGGAAAAGTGATCAGATGCAAAAAAAATGACCAGATGTGAAAAAGTGATCAGATGTGAAAAAGTTTGATCAGATCTGTCAAACATGATCAGATGTGAAGACGTGTGATCAGATGTGGAAAAGTGTGATTAGAACTAGAAAAGTGAAAAGATGTGAAGTGTGATCAGATCTGTAAAAGTGATCAGCTATGAAGAAGTGTAATCAGAAATGAAGAAGTGTGATGAGATCTGAAATAGTGCGATCAGATGTGAAGAAGTGTGATCAGATCGGGAAAAGCGATGAGATATGACGAAGTGTGATCAGATCTGGAAAAGTGATCAGATCTGGAAAAGTGATCAGATGTGAAAAAGTGAGATCAGATCTGGAAAAGTGATCAGATGCAAAGAAATGTGATCAGATGTGAAGAAGTGTGATCAGATAGGAAAAATGTCATCAGATGTGAAAAAGTATGATCAGATGTGAAGAAGTGTGATCAGATATGAAAATGTTATCAGATCTGAAGAAGTGTGATCAGATTTGGAAATGTAATCAGATGTGAAAAATTGTGATCAGATCTGGAAAAGGGATTAGATCTGGAAAAGTAATCAGATCTTAAGAAGTGTGATCATATCTGAAAAAGTTATCAGATCTGAAGAAGTGTGATTAAATCTGGAAAAGTGATCAGATGTGAAGAAATGTGATCAGATCTGAAAAACTGATTAGATGTGAAGAAGTATGATCAGATCTGGAAAAGAATGTGATCAGATGTGAAGAAGTGTGATCAGATCTGGTAAAGTGGTCAGATGTGAAGAGGTGTGATCAGATGTGAAGAAGTGTTATCAGATTGGGAAAAGTGATAAGATATAATGAAGTGTCATTAGATCTGGAAAAGTGATCACATCTGAAAAAGTGATCAGATGTGAAGAAGTGTGATGAAATGTGAAGAAGTGTGATCAGATCTGGAAAAGTGATCAGATGTGAAGAAGTGTGATCAGATCTGGAAAAGTGATCAGATCTGGAAAAGTGATCAGATGTGAAGAAGTGTGATCAGATCTGGAAAAGTGATCAGATGTGAAGAAGTGTGATCAGATCTGAAAATGTGATCAGATGTGAAAACGTAGGATCAGATGTGAAGAAGTGTGATCAGATGTGAAAAAGTGTGATCAGATCTGGACAAGTGTAAAGATGTGAAGAAGTGTGATCAGATCTGGAAAAGTGATCAGATTTGAAAAAGTATGATCAGATCTAAGGAAGTGTGATCAGATCTGGAAAAGACATCCGATGTGAAGAATTATGATCAGTTCTGAAAAAGTGATTAGATTTGAAGAAGTAAGATCGGATTTGGAAAAGAAATCACATGTGAAGAAGTGTGATCAGATCTGGAAAAGTGATCAGATGCGAAGAAGTGTGATGAGATCTGAAAAAGTATGATCAGATGTGAAGAAGTGTGATCAGATCTGGAAAAGTGATCCGAGGGGAAAGAAGGGTGATCAGATGTGAAAAGTGTGATCAGATGTGGAAAAAGTGAGGTGAGATCTGAAAGAGTGATCAGATTGGAAAAGTGATCAGATGTGAAGAGTGTGATCAGATCTGAAAAAGAAGATCAGATTCTGAAAAAGTGATCAGATATGAAGAAGTGTGATCAGATGTGAAGAAGTGTGATCAGATCAAGACATTAGATCAGATGTGAAGAAGTATGATTAGATCTAAGGAAGTGTGATCAGATCTGGATAAGTGTTCAGATGTGAAGAAGTGGGATCAGATCTCAAAAAGTGATCAGATGTGAAAAGAAACATCAAATGTGGAAAACATGAGATTAGATCTAAAGAAGTCGATCAGATCTTATGAACGAAGTAGATCGCTTTCTGACCAACAGTGTCAGATCTGAAAAAGTGATCAGATGTAAAGAGGTGTGATCAGATCTGAAAAGGTGATTAGACATGAAGAAGTGTCATCAGATCTGGTAAAGTGATCAGATGTGAAGAAGTGTGATAAGATCTGGAAAAGTAATCAGATGTGAAGAAGTGTGATCAGATCTGGAAAAGTGATCAGATGTGAAAAAGTATGATCAGATATGGAAAACTGGTCAGATTTGAAGAAGTGTGATCAGATGTGAAGACGTGTGATCAGATCTGGAAAAATAAGGAGATATGAAGAAGTGTGATCAGATCTGGAAATGTGATCAGATGTGAAGAAGTGTGATCCAATCTAAAGAAGTGTGATAAGATTTGAAAAAGTGAAGAAGTGTGAAGACTGAGAAAAGTGATCCATACCGTGACACTAAGTGCTGATCAGATCGGGAAATAGTATGAAATCAGCTGTGGAATAAGTGTGATCAGACGTGAACAAGTGAGTGATCGATATGAAAAAGTGGTGATCAACGTGAAAAAAAGTAGACACAGATGCTAGAGTTAGTGAAGCGTTCTAGATCTGGGAAAAGTAATCCAGATGTAAAAAAAGGAAGTTATGATGAAATCTGGAAAAGTAATCAGATGTGAGAAGTATGATCAAGATCTGGCAAGTGATCAGATCGGAAAAGTGAGGGATACTGAAGAAATGTGAT
>JAMWET010002578.1:0-5000 GCA_024036415.1 Prochilodus magdalenae
CAGGCTTTCCTCTATGGGTGGCAGGTCATTTAGTGTTGCTGCCCCCACACTCTGGAACTCCCTACCTTCATCTATACGCACTTCTCCCTCTCCTTCCGTCTTCAAAACTCACTTAACAACCTATATTTTCATTCTTCATGATAGTTTTTTGTTTGTTTGTTTATTTGTTGGTTTATTTTCGTGTTTGTAAAGCGTCCTTGGGTTTGTGAAAGGCGCTATAGAAGTGCAACCTATTATTATTATTATTAGTCAGCCTACAACAATCTCAAAACAATCATCAGAAGAATAGCTGTGTCACAAGGACAGTGTGAAGTTAGCAAACTGGGAGGCATACAGGGAGTATAACTGAACAAGAACCAACACGGAACACCTGGGAAGGGGCGGAGCTACAAACTAAGGACAGGTGAGGGGCCTAAGGACAAGAGGGCAAAGACAGGAGGAGCAAAAAACCAAAATAAACAGAAGCACATGGAACTGGACAACAGAAGGCAGATGGAAGTGACAAGAGAAAGACAGAAACGGGAAACCAGAGAAAGTGTAGATAAACAGGTGCTGGAGTACACAGGACGTGACAAGCCGCACCCAGAGGGAAGTGTGGGAGTGCAGGGCTGTGGGGAGGGAAGATAAAGGTGACCAGGATCAATACATCATGATAAATCTAGACTGATATGATCAATAATTACTGAGCTACACATACAGAAGTCTGTCTCTCAGTATGGGCATAGGGCCACCATGTTTGCTAACCCAACATGCCAGACGTAGAGCTGTAGAGGTTTAGCAGTAGGGGTGGAGATAATTCAGTATGTCAGGTCATATGGGTGTGTGTGCAGTAATGACGATGACAGTATGTGTGTACTTCTGTCTTTTAATCAAGGAGGATCATTCTCAACACTGCAGTGACACTGACGTGGTGGTGGTGTGTTAGTGTGTGTGGTGCTGGTGTGAGTGGATCAGACACAGCAGTGCTGCTGGAGTGTTTAGACACTGTGTCCACTCACTGTCCACTCTATTAGACACTCCCACCTTGCTGCTCCACCTTGTAGATGGACAGTTCTTCTTCAGTGGTCACAGGGCGCTGCCCACAGGATGCTGCCCAAAGGACGCTGCTCACAGGACACTGCCCACAGGACGCTACCCACAGGACACTGCCCACAGGACGCTGCCCACAGGACACTGCCCACAGGACGCTGCTCACAGGACGCTGCTCACAGGACACTGCCCACAGAATCTTACCCAAAGGACACTGCCCACAGGACACTGCCCACAGGACGCTGCTCACAGGACGCTGCCCAGAGGACGCTGCCCACAGGACGCTGCCCACAGGATGCTGCCCACAGGATGCTGCCCACAGGACGCAACCCACAGGACACTGCCCGAAGGACACTGCCCACAGCATGCTGCCCACAGCACGCTGCCCACAGGACGCAACCCACAGGACGCTGCCCACAGAATCCTACCCAAAGGACGCTGCTCACAGGACGCTGCCCACAGGACACTGCCCACAGGACGCTGCCCACAGGACGCTGCCCACAGGACGCTGCCCACAGGACGCTACCCACAGGACACTGCCCACAGGACACTGCCCACAGGACACTGCCCACAGGATGCTGCCCACAGGATGCTGCCCACAGGACGCTGCCCACAGGACGCTGCCCACAGGACACTGCCCACAGGACGCTACCCACAGGACACTGCCCACAGGACACTGCCCACAGGACACTGCCCACAGGACGCTGCTCACAGGACACTGCCCACAGGACACTGCCCACAGAATCCTACCCAAAGGACCCTGCTCACAGGACACTGCCCACAGGACACTGCCCACAGGACACTGCCCACAGGACGCTGTTGTCTGGATAGGTTTATTTGGTGTACGATTCTCATCCAGCAGTGACACTCTGTGTCTGATCCACTCACACCAGCACCACACACACCAACACACCACCACCACCACCACGTCAGTGTCACTGCAGTGCTAAGAATGATCCACCATCCACATCATACTCGCTCTGTGGTGGTCCTGTAGGGGTCCTTACCATTGAGGAACAGGGTAGAGTATAGTGAGAAACAGATGGACTACAGTCTGTACCTGTAAAACTACAGGGTGCTGATATATGGACAGTGGAGCTGATGAGATGGATTGAGTGTAGATAGGTTAAGGTTGTCATGGCGTTACTCCTGATCGGTGTATATGGTTATTCAAGCCTGTAAAAGTCCACAAATCAATTCACACCCTCGTCTGCCTTATAGTAATGAGTTCTCGTCTTTGTCAGGATGGGCTTATCAGGCTGCTGTGTTTCTCTCTGAACATGATAAATAAACAATCAATAAACAATTTAAACACCTCTTCAGTGTGAGATTTCAGCGGATCGTTTGATTGTATGCTATTGTGAGTTGAGATGCAGCGACTGTTCAAGCTGGCGTACCAGGCTGCCGGTCGACCCTGGCTTATAAATAGACCCACCAGCTGCTTCATACGTGTCTATGTACAGGAAATCTGCCCATATAATTACAGGACGGCTAACGCTAATGCTAACCCAGTGTGGTCATCAGACGCGGATTCGTTTTTGACATTCCGCCAGCCAGAATAAAATATATTTATCATTATCATTCTCTGAGTAGAGAGTTTTTTGAGCCATCTGTGTTTTTACACACCGAGGAATTTGTCTTTCGCAACCCATCAGTGAAGTGAAACACCCACAAACACACACTAATGGGCAGGCAACACACTTGCCCAGAGCGGTGGGTAGCCCTATACACGGCGCCCGGGGGGGCAGATGGGGGTTAGGTGCCTTGCTTAAGGGCACCCCTTGTTGTTACTGTTGGTTCAGGGAATCCCAAATGTGGTCAGGGTAGCTTTGGAACTCCAACTCATCCCAAAGGTGGTCAGGGCAGCTTTGGCCTTGCAACTCATCCCAAAGGTGGTCAGGGTAGCTTTGGCATTACAACTCATCCCAAAGGTGGTCAGGGTAGCTTTGGACCTCCAACTAATCCCAAAGGTGGTCAGGGTAGCTTTGGACCTTCAACTAATCCCAAAGGTGGTCAGGGTAGCTTTGGCACTCCAGTTCATCCCAAAGGTGGTCAGGGTAGCTTTGGCACTCCAGTTCATCCTAAAGATGGTCAGGGTAGCTTCGGCACGCTAACTCATCCCAAAGGTGGTCAGAGTAGCTTTGGCACTCCAACTCATCCCAAAGGTGGTCAGGGTAGCTTTGGACCTCCAACTAATCCCAAAGGTGGTCAGGGTAGCTTCGGCACTCCAACTCATCCCAAAGGTGGTCAGGGTAGCTTCTGCACTCCAACTCATCCCAAAGGTGGTCAGGGTAGCTTCAGCACTCCAACTCATCCCAAAGATGGTCAGGGTAGCTTCGGCACTCCAGTTCATCCCAAAGATGGTAGTGTAGCTTTGGCATTACAACTCATCCCAAAGGTGGTCAGGGTAGCTTTGGCATTCCAACTCATCCCAAAGGTGGTCAGGGTAGCTTTGGCATTACAACTCATCCCAAAGGTAGTCAGGGTAGCTTCGGCAGTCCAACTCATCCCAAAGGTGGTCAGGGTAGCTTTGGCATTACAACTCATCCCAAAGGTGGTCAGGGTAGCTTCGGCACTCCAACTCATCCCAAAGATAGTCAGGGTAGCTTCGGCAGTCCAACTAATCCCAAAGGTGGTCAGGGTAGCTTTGGCACTCCAACTCATCCCAAAGGTGTTCAGGGTAGCTTTGGCATTGCAACTCTTCCCAAAGGTGGTCAGGGTAGCTTCTGCACTCCAACTCATCCCAAAGATGGTCAGGGTAGCTTCGTCACTCCAACTCATCCCAAAGGTGGTCAGGGTAGCTTCGGCACTCCAGTTCATCCCAAAGGTGGTCAGGGTAGCTTTGGACCTCCAACTAATCCCAAAGGTGGTCAGGGTAGCTTTGGCACTCCAACTCATCCCAAAGATGGTCAGGGTAGCTTCGGCACTCCAACTCATCCCAAAGGTGGTCAGGGTAGCTTCGGCACTCCAGTTCATCCTAAAGATGGTCAGGGTAGCTTCGGCACGCTAACTCATCCCAAAGGTGGTCAGAGTAGCTTTGGCACTCCAACTCATCCCAAAGGTGGTCAGGGTAGCTTTGGACCTCCAACTAATCCCAATGGTGGTCAGGGTAGCTTCGGCACTCCAACTCATCCCAAAGGTGGTCAGGGTAGCTTTGGCACTCCAACTCATCCCAAAGGTGCTCAGAGTAGCTTCAGCACTCCAACTCATCCCAAAGGTGGTCAGGGTAGCTTCGGCACTCCAGTTCATCCCAAAGATGGTAGGGTAGCTTTGGCATTACAACTCATCCCAAAGGTGGTAAGGGTAGCTTTGGCATTCCAACTCATCCCAAAGGTAGTCAGGGTAGCTTCGGCAGTCCAACTCATCCCAAAGGTGGTCAGGGTAGCTTTGGCATTACAACTCATCCCAAAGGTGGTCAGGGTAGCTTCGGCACTCCAACTCATCCCAAAGATAGTCAGGGTAGCTTCGGCAGTCCAACTAATCCCAAAGGTGGTCAGGGTAGCTTTGGCACTCCAACTCATCCCAAAGATGTTCAGGGTAGCTTTGGCATTGCAACTCTTCCCAAAGGTGGTCAGGGTAGCTTCTGCACTCCAACTCATCCCAAAGATGGTCAGGGTAGCTTTGGACCTCCAACTCATCCCAAAGGTGGTCAGGGTAGCTTCGGCACTCCAGTTCATCCCAAAGGTGGTCAGGGTAGCTTTGGACCTCCAACTAATCCCAAAGGTGGTCAGGGTAGCTTTGGCACTCCAACTCATCCCAAAGATGGTCAGGGTAGCTTCGGCAGTCCAACTCATCCCAAAGATGGTCAGGGTAGCTTTGGCACTCCAACTCATCCCAAAGGTGGTCAGGGTAGCTTCGGCACTCCAACTCATCCCAAAGATGGTCAGGGTAGCTTTGGACCTCCAACTAATCCTAAAGGTGGTCAGGGTAGCTATGGCACTCCAACTCATCCCAAAGGTGTTCAGGGTAGC
>JAMWET010002578.1:10000-90000 GCA_024036415.1 Prochilodus magdalenae
TGGAACTGTCTTCTCCCAGTGTTGTATTTTGTAGTCCGTGGTTGAGAAGGCTTGGCGCAGGTATGAGGCAGGGATGGAGGCTGAGTATGAGTGAGGATTACCTTATACACACATGCTGAATGTCAGACAAGATAAGATAGAGGGCTTTGCATCGCTGGCTAGAGGGAGCGAGGCCGAGAGAGATGATGGTAGAACATGTAGGAGCACCTCACAGGCACGGTTTAAAATAGCTCCACCTGTGTTGTACCGATCACACCGTGGGTTATTCATTAAGTACATACCCTGTACGGGTGTCACATGACCTGCCGCAGGTTTAAGTGAAGTAAAGGCTGATTGGGACAGAGAGTTGAATGGTAGAGCTGAGGTGGAGGATGTAGAGACAAATGTAAATGAGGGAGAGAGAGAGAGAGAGAGAGAGGGAGGAGAATTGGAGAGCTACCAAAGGAGAATGCAAAGGAGGGGCTGGGGGTTAGGGTCTATCTATCTATCTATCTATCTATCTATCTATCTATCTATCTATCTATCTATCTATCTATCTATCTATCTATCTATCTATCTCTCTGTCTGTCTGTCTGTCTGTCTGTCTGTCTGTCTGTCTATCTATCTCTATCTCTATCTCTATCTCTATCTAATCTATCTATCTATCTATCTATCTATCTATCTATCTATCTATCTATCTCTCTCTGTCTGTCTGTCTGTCTGTCTGTCTGTCTATCTATCTATCTATCTATCTCTCTGTCTGTCTGTCTGTCTGTCTGTCTGTCTGTCTGTCTGTCTATCTATCTATCTATCTATCTGTCTGTCTGTCTGTCTGTCTGTCTGTCTGTCTGTCTATCTATCTATCTATCTATCTATCTATCTATTTTTATTAATTTATTTATTATATTTATTTTTTTTATTCATGAATTTATTTATATACAGTTTTATGCATTTATTTATTTATTCATTTATTTGTCAACATTTTTATCTAAAGGTCCCATCCTAGAAGGTGAGATGAGAAGTTAAAGTTTAAAGAGAGCATTACCATTATGGCATTTAGCAGACGCTCCTATCCAGACAGACTTACAGTGGGGCTTAGTGTTCCATCAGAAACTGTATCCTAGCTGTACAAGAAGGCTGGAGTCTGACACTGACCTTGAGCTCAGACGCTGCCCAGCAAGGGCCAGTGCTGATACCTAGATAGAAGAATACAGGAAGCCAGTGACGGGAGCGCAGCAGTGGTGTGACATGAGTGAACCGAGCAAGACTGAAGACCACCTGCTGTCTTCAAGACCAGCTGCTGCATTGTGGACCAGTTGCAAAGGTCTGATGGCTTCCAGAAGACCAGCCAGGAGCAAGTTGTAGTAGACTGGACGAGCTGGGTGGCCTCCTGAGAGGGGACGAGTCGAATCCTCCGTATGTTTGATCACATGAGCTGCTGTTTACACTGTGTGGAAATTTCATGAAGAATGGACCAACAGAAACGGCCCAAACCTGCTCAGAAAGACGTCTGGTTCCATTGACTTCCATTCAAAGCAAATGAGGTTTTTGGCCTCTCCTGTAAAGTTGCTATTTTGGAGATACCTGTTTTTCTTTGGACAGCGCCGATATGATGCACAGATGTAAATATCTGATCCTTCTCTCTCATTCTCCAATTCAGTTGCACCTAATCTGTAATCGATGGTGCATAAAAGCCTGGTCTAGCCTGGTTTGGGTTTTTAGCTGGGTTTTTTAGTTAGGCAAATATGTTATTCAACTGAAGCGTCTTTTGTTGTTGCTTTGTTTCCTGAGGCGATGATTTGTAGCTATTGTTTTAATGTCCCAGTGCTCCTGAATGATTTCAGTAAAAGAGAATAGCAGTGGATTAGTGGTCCCATATAGACACAGGAGGCTATGCAGTAGACAGACACTCCACTTGAGCAGTTTGTGGGTTTAATCACAAAGGAACTCTCAGAATAGAGCTATTAAAACACCCTGAGCAGAGCGAAATTTTAGAAAAGACCGCCTTCGTCAAGTTCAAGACTATCACTGGTCAAAATCGAGTCTGACTCTAATGGGGGACAGAGTCCACATGAGAGCAAGGCAGTGCCAAGGCCGGATCTGGATGAGCGTTAGACAACGAGAGCCAATGCCAAATGACCAAGACCAAATGCAAGCAAAGCCGAGTCAAGGCCAATAAGTCCAAATGACAGTAAGACTGAGTCAAGACTGAGACCCACTGAGCGTGCAGACATCCCACCCTGCAAAGACTCATTTCAGTAAGATAGCATTAAGACCAGAACCCCAACTTTAGACTCCATGCTCAGCACACCCCCTCACACACAACACGGAGCTACCGAGGCACACAACCCAGCCCCTTAAAACTTTCCATGTAGCTTCAATAGTTTTAGTGCCAGCTGGTTTAATGAACACATGGAACCTTAACAAACGAGTGAAAGTCCAAATGTGAGCAAACCCAAATCCAAAGAGTCAAGACCAACTAACAGTGGGCCCGAGTCAGGAGCACCAAGTCCAAATAACAGGAAGACTGAGTCAAGACCAAGACCAAATGTGAGCAAAGTCAAGTCAAGACGTTTTAAAAGTGGGACCGAGTCAAGAACAGTAAGTCAAACCATATTAAGACTAAGTCACAACCAGTTAACAGTAGGAGGGAGTCAAGAGCACCAAGTCTTAATGAGAGTGAGACTGAGTCAAGACCAAGATCAAATGTGAGCAAAGCAGAATCAAGGGCAATTAACCAGGTGGCTGAGTCAAGACCAACTACAAGTGGAACTGAGTCACGAGCACTAAGGCCAATGACAGTGAGCCGAGTCAAGACCAGTTAAAACTGGGACCGAGTTAAGATCACCAAGTCCAAATGAGAGCAAGACTGAGTCAAGACCAACACCAAATGTTAACAAAGCCCAGTCAAGACCTTTTAAAAGTGGGACAGAGTCAAGAATACCAAGCCCAAACCACTTTGAGACTGAGTCAAAACAGAGTCAAGACTAATTAACCAGGTGACTGAGTCAAGACTATTTAAAAGTGGGACCAAGTCAAGGCCAAATGACAGCGAGAGTCAAGACCAACTAAAAGTAGGACCGAGTCAGGAGCACAGAGTCCAAATGACAGCAAGACTGAGTCAAGACCAACTGACAGTAGGGCCGAGTCAGGAGCACAGAGGCCAAATGACAGCGAGACTGAGCCAAGACCAACTAAAAGTAGGACTGAGTCAGGAGCACAGAGGCCAAATGACAGCGAGAGTGAGTTGAGACCAACTGACAGTAGGGCCGAGTCAGGAGCACAGAGTCCAAATGACAGCAAGACTGAGTCAAGACCAACTGACAGTAGGGCCGAGTCAGGAGCACAGAGGCCAAATGACAGCGAGAGTGAGTCAAGACCAACTGACAGTAGGCCCGAGTCAGGAGCACAGAGGCCAAATGACAGCGAGAGTGAGTTGAGACCAACTGACAGTAGGGCCGAGTCAGGAGCACAGAGTCCAAATGACAGCAAGACTGAGTCAAGACCAACTGACAGTAGGGCCGAGTCAGGAGCACAGAGGCCAAATGACAGCGAGAGTGAGCCAAGACCAACTAAAAGTAGGACTGAGTCAGGAGCACAGAGGCCAAATGACAGCGAGAGTGAGTCAAGACCAACTGACAGTAGGGCCGAGTCAGGAGCACCAAGGCCTAATGAAAGTGAGCCGAGTCAAGACCAATTAAAACTGAGACCGAGATAAGATCACCAAGACCAAATGAGAGCAAAGCCGGGTCAAGACCTAACAGTTGGACCGAGTCAGAAGCACCAAGTCCAAATAACAGCAGACCAAGCAACCAGGACCAAACATCCCTGTCTCAGATGTCCCTTCCACTGATACACCGTTACAGAGCCTTACAGGTATATCAGGTTCAGCTACGGGTCATCATCGTTTCCCACTCGAACCCGGATGCGGTTTGGTTCGCGTCAGCCTGAAAGGCGCTTTGGAGCCCGTCTTATTTCCCGAATCCTATTCTGTTATTTTCCTGCTGGTTCCAGTGTGTTGAGTTGCTCCAGCGCAGCTGCCGGCTGAAGAGCTTGTTTAGGTTCAGGACTTGACGCAGTCCTGCTGTACCGCCTCTCCTCAGAGCCTGACCGAACAGGCTACAGGTCAGATCTGATATATCCATATTCATATATCCGTTTCACATCCACTAGCACTGTATATGCTAAAGTGTTCAGTAGTGTTCAGTGGAATGATTAAACTAAACACAGTAGAAGACTTCTTAGCCAATCAGATTGCGCTGTGGGAACTGCTGTGTACAGTATCCGTTCAGGATGAAAGGCCTCTGATGATGCAGGAGTGCTGCTGGCGAGAGCGGCTGTGTTAGGGCCTCGGTGTTGGGGCTGATTATGGAAGCAGTCGGTCGTATGACTGATTCACTGAAACATGAGGAAGCTTGAACCGCTCGTGCGTTCCTGACCCGGGGGAGCTCAGGACTCGGTGTGTTGTAGTTATGAGAGGACGTTTGGTTTAGAGCCCAGCGCGCTCTTCAGGTGAAGCACTAACGCTGGCGACGTTGTGCCTTCAGCCTGATAAACGCTCCAGGCCGCATTCTGTGGTTGGGAACGTTCTGCTTGCCGTTGTAACCGGATTGAACACTGGCTCGGCGTGATAAGCCCATAGTCATTAAACTGATAATGACTTCAAAGGATTAGTCTAATTTACTCAGTACCAGTACAGACAGGTCCAGAATGAATTACCTGTATTACATAAAAAACCAACAACAACAATTATAACAATAATAATAATAATAATAATAATAATAATAATAACAACACAACAACAAAGACAACAATAACAACAACAACAACAGTAATAATAATAATAACAACAACAACAACAACAAAACAACAATAATAATAATAACAATAACAACAACAATTATAACAGTAATAATAATAATAATAATAATAATAACAACACAACAACAATGACAACAATAACAACAACAACAACAACAATAATAATAATAATAACAACCATAACAATAACCATAACCATAACCATAACCAAACCATAACAATTATAATAACAATAGCAACAACACTAATAGTAATAATAATAATAACAACAATAATAACAACACAACAACAAAGACAACAACAATTATAACAGTAATAATAATAATAACAACAATAATAACAACACAACAACAAAGACAACAACAATTATAACAGTAATAATAATAATAATAACAATAACAACAACAAAGACAACAACTATAACAGTAATAATAACAACAACAACAACAACAATAATAATAATAACAATCTCTACACTAATAATAATAATAACAATAACAATAATAACAATAATAATAATAATAATAATAATAATAATAATAATAATAATAACAATAATAATAATAATTATTATTATTATTATTAGTGTTACATAAACAGATGTTTATTTATAACATGTAAAAATTAAGAGCTGTTATTATTAATACTTATTGTATTTTATTATATATATATATATATATATGCTCAGTGAGTATATATAAAAGAGTAGTTGCAGAAATTGTTTGGAACTGGAATCTACCAGGAATGAAACTTGGTGTGGCATTGCAAGACGTGCGAATGATTCACATACACTCGGCTGAGCATGTGCCGTAAGCAAAAGGCCTTCTCGCTGTGCCTGACTGACCCTACAGCTGGGATAGTGGACATTCAGCGAGCAGTGATGCCCTTCCTGAGTCATCCTGTTAGTGCCAGCACCATTGGCAGATGGCATGACTCAGGACTACAGGCACAACTGCAGTGGTGTTGTACCAGACTGTCATGGAGTCAGAATGGCAGCGGGACATCTTCAGTGATAAGTCCCGCTTTTGTCACGGCGGAGACGACCAACGAATCCGTGTGTGGAGGCCCCGTGGTCAGCACCAAGATGAACTGACCTGGTGTCACTCCACCTCCACCCCTACCGCACCATCTGCACGAACTGTGTGAGAACCTTCAAACTGCATGGGATGGATTATCACAGGACACCATTAGGAATCTCTATAACTCCGTGTTGAGACGTCTGGCATGCACACAGATCGCCATGACGACTACCCTTAACACCACGTCAACATCGCCATAGACTGCAGTGGTGTTCCCCCATCTTTAACAGGATCCCGAACAACTTCAGTTCAAAGTTGCTAGTTTGCACCGCAGAATTCACTCCAGCCAGTTCCTCAAGCTCCTGAACGTTTAACAATGAAGAGACTAAAGGAAGGAGCAGCTCCACCTTCATTAGCATCCCAACCCCAACAGCAGCCTGTAAGTAGCTGCCATGCTGTGTGATTGTATCCGTGTGGGCCGGTTGAAGCAGACCATGCTACACTTAGAGTTCCATAGTGAGGTACAACTTTAATCTACTGTGTGTTGACGTCCAGATAGGAAGCCAGTAGCCAAGATAGGTAACGTTAGCTACTAGCAAGCTAACTAGCATAGCTAACTGTGTTGTATGAGGGCAGAGCTTATTTACTTTGAGGCTCATTTTGTTTAGTCTATTGGAGCATGTTGTGTCTGGGTGACCAACCAACCAATCAGAGAGGAAGCCAGTAGCCAAGATAGGTAACGTTAGCTACTAGCAAGCTAACTAGCATAGCTAACTGTGTTGTATGAGGGCAGAGCTTATTTACTTTGAGACTCATTTTGTTTAATCTATTGGAGCATGTTGTGTCTGGGTGACCAACCAACCAATCAGAGAGGAAGCCAGTAGCCAAGATAGGTAACGTTAGCTACTAGCAAGCTAACTAGCATAGCTAACTGTGTTGTATGAGGGCAGAGCTTATTTACTTTGAGGCTCATTTTGTTTAGTCTATTGGAGCATGTTGTGTCTGGGTGACCAACCAACCAATCAGAGCAGAGCCAATTAGATTATTCATTCGCCCCCCAAACCACATCTGGGCGTTTTTCACTCCACCCAAGATCCTATACGTTCTACGTAGAGCAGTTCCTCTTAAGTATCCGTGAAGCGACTGAAGAAACCATGAGCCGTCACTACGTGTCCAAACCTAAAGGATCCATCCTAGTGTTCTCTCCTGCTCTGTGGATGAAGACGTGCCTTTGGCCTCCACCCTTCTCGTTCACTTCTCCAGCTGCCCTGAATGATGGATGGCTGAATAGATCGGTGCGTTGGCTCGTTTACCTCAGGGTAACGTTGCTTGTTTTCTGTGTCCACCTTCACGAAATCCTCCTGACTTGGAAATAGCCTTGACGCCGGCTCACCCCATCCAGCAGCATACATATTGAATGAATGTCGTCCCTGCATCTCATTCTGGAATACGGATGCCGACCACGTTAGTGTCCTGACCTCCAAGAATAAAGGCCCTTTGATGGGATCTAGTGCTGTAAAACCGTGAACTTGCACTACGTGCCTGAAGCTGGTCCTGCTTTGCTGCAGTAATGGTGTGTATTCTTCTGGGAAGACGCTAGATTGTTGTGAGGATTTGATTGCATTCTGAAACAAGAACATTAGTGAGGTCAGGTAGTGAAGTTGGGTGACCAGTTCTGGATCACACCAGCACATCTTAAATGTGGATACAGGCTTACGCTAGGTGGGGGGAGGTTTCTCTTGCCAGTGCTTGGAATTGGATATGTAGCTGTTAACTGTGCAGCTGCTCCAGACCTTAACTCAGGCGACGGCTTGGGAACATCCACACCTGTATAAGTGTGAGGTGCGGTCTTATGAGTGAGGAACACTGACCAGTCTGCCTATGGCAAGCCGTAATGAATTACTGGAGTTTGAACAAGGGATGATGGAGACCCCACACGCATATCCCACAAGTCAGTGTGATGGTCTTTAGCTTCCATGGCCTTTGGGAACAGAAGACCCAAAGGAGTGTCCTGTTAACACCGCAACACTGGACACAGTGCCTCACCTGGGCTAGTGAGGTTGCTAATTGGACCCTACAGGACTGGCAACCTGTGACATGGTCCATTGGGCCGCCATACGAATCGTTTTGGGTCGATGGTAGGGTTTGTGTGTGGTGCAGACCTCATGGATCCCCGGTGCCAGTAAGGCACTCTGCAGGCTGGTGGTGATTCCATACTGGTGTAGAGTTGTTCCTATGGCAAGGGTGGGGTCCACGGGTCTGCCTAAGCATGCCATTGACAGGTGCCCGCTATGTTTCGCTGCAACCGAAGCACCACCTCATCTTTTCAGACATCCCGCTTATCCCGCTGAAAGCTGGTGTAAGCGTCTGCTAAGGGTGCTGTGGCCTCCAGGGGGCACCCTAACAATTTGGCTTATTCATTTACATCGTCTAATGCTTCACTTGAAATATGGGAAGGAGTTGAGACCCCCATGGTGAAATACCCCTCCCTTGACTCTACTATAGACCTCTACTTAAGTAAAAGTACTGAAGTACTTAAGTATGAAACTGTACTCAGTCTGAATAAGCTAACTAGCTGGAGCAGGTGTGGCAGATTGAAGACTCAGCAGGAAGTGAGATCTTCAGGAGCCGGGTTGCAGACTATTGCTGTAAAGTTTCCGCCAACTGACTTCCTGTCTGATTCCGAGCTGGAAAGAAGGTATTTGTGGGCGGAGCCTGGATAGGTCAGTCGTGTAGAACCTCGGCCAAGTGATTGTGAATGTGATCTTTGACATTTCAGTCTGCTGACATTTTCTCCCTCTGCAGTGGAGATACATTAGGCCGCTGTCTTCCCGGCTTTATGGAAATGAAGGGGAGAGTAAATGTGTTTGTCCCAGCTGAGGAGGAGTCGGCATCTTAATCGGAAGAAGAGAGCAAGGCATCGATTAATGAGGCGGGGGAAGAACAGTTGAGGGTGTGAGTCACACGGGAGGGAGGATGGGCAGAACTTGAGCAGACAGACACAAATTTGGAGCAAGCTGCTCTAAAGGCTTCATTAACCAGAGAAAATGACGCACTGCCTGAGTTAAAGGGCACATCCAGCCATGGAAGGCTTACGTCAGCACTGCGCAGAAGTCAGAGACCACCTGTCCAAATGGCTAATGAATACGAGGTATTCATTTTATCAGGGTCTGGATGAGCCCAGCGCTAACCAAGAGGAGCTGGAAGCAGGCAGGCCACAGTGCATATACATTCATCATTAAAAGAACAGCTGCTCCCAGAAGGAGGTGTGGGATAGCGGGGCTGGTGGGAAGGAAGGTAAAGGTGACCAGGATCAATAACTGATGATACATGTAGACTGATATGATCAATATTTATCGAGCTACACATACAGAAGGAGTGGCCCATGTGCCACATGCCAGATGTCTCGGTATGGAGCTGTAGAGGTTCCTAATGGTGTCCTGTGATAATCCATCCCATGCAGCTTCAATGTCCTCACACAGTTCCTGTGCGGTACAGGTGGAGGTGGCAGGACACCAGGTCTTCTGGACGTGTGACATCTCGGCGCTGACTACACTGAAGAGTCACTCCGTGACAGTCTGGCACGGCACCATTGCGGTCTTTGGCGATGTTGATGTGGTGTTAAGGGCAGTTGTTGTAACTCATAGAGGGCATCACTGTTTGCTGAATGCCCCCAATGGTGGCTGTTGGGTCAGTCAGGTACAGCCAAAAGGTGTCATGTGTCATGTCTCATGATGTCAAACCTCCCCACCAAGTTTCACACCTATGGGTGGATTCCTTCTGGGTGCAGCTATTCGTGTAGCTATTCGTTTGATGGTGAGTGTCTATAACCATCCTCTGCTACGCGAGTCTGAAGGGGTTGGTATGATGAAGTGGGTTACACCTCTGTGCTGAAGACTGGGCCTGTGGGATTCTCCACCTGGGCAACCATCCTATCCTATACCTGTACGAGTCCTTGGGCAAGACCACCTTAGTAAAGCCCACCTGAGTAAAATGAATATGAGCAAAACGCCAAGACAGCTGTCTGCCTCCGTCTCTAAACCCACCTGACCAAACCGGTAAGCCAGGCCAGAGTAACAACACTGCTGTATCTGAAACCAACAACAGCAGCATGAGGACATCAAACTCTCTCCATATGTGGAGCGCCGGACCTCTCTACACCCTCTTCCTATGGTCACTTAGTATGACCATACCTCCCGCACTCCGTCGGTCAGCTGATGGGTCTCAGCTGGTTCCAGTGTTACTGTGTCCACTCTTGTTACAGTGTCCATCCCTCTCTGGAGATTCACTTTCAGTTTCTCAAAGGGGTCTGCAGACAGACCTCCGAAGTTCAGTCCTAGAAGGTGCATGCTCACGATCTGAGTAACAGCAAACACATTCGGTGATGCTGAGGTCTGGACTCTGGGGAGGTCAGTTCGTTGTCTGTCTGGGACACCAGCCATGTCTGTGTTTGGTGTGTCTGTCTGCTTCTCTCAGTAAGGAGCTTATTGAACAGCTACACATCCTTTTAGACCTTGATAGCACAGAACTGTCTTCCCAGAGCGTCTGGCTCTGATCATGAACTCTACCGATGGGTTGGCTCCATCTTGCAGTTACTCCCTCCTGGACTAATCAGACTGGATCTAATCAGACTGGATCTAATCAGACTGGATCTAACAGATGCTCTAAACTCCTCCTCCTGTTAGTTCTGTCGTTCTCTTCATCCGGGTTCCACCTGAGGAGGTTGGGTTCCGCCCTTGAGCCTGGTTCCTCTCGAGGTTTCTTCCTTACTCACAGGAGTTTTTCCTCGCCACTGTTGCCTCTGGCTTTCTCAAGGGGTGCTTGGACCTGGTCCAACCCCCCCGTCCCCCCACCCTCGAATGTCTGTACATTAACTTTGTGTTTTTTCTTTTTTCTTTTTCTTATATAACAAACTGATTTTCTGTGAAGCTGCTTTGACACAACGTTGGATGTGAAAAGCGCTATACAAATAAACATTGATTGATTGATTGATGCTAGTGCTAACGTGTACTGACTGACATGAAATCAGTCGGTGCCAAATGTTGGTAAAAGCCCAACACCCTAACGGCAACCATGAGCTAGAAGCGGTCTCGAGTGTGGTTAGCATGAGTCAAGACTGAGCGACTGCCCCCATCCAAATTCCTTACCATGTTCCTCTCAGCTATCCTAAACAATCCTCGCAGCTACGACTTCTACATTCTGGGAAGGATATCACATGCTTCCTCCACATGACAATGTAAAGTTTACAGGTATGTAAGGTGTGGTAGGAATTTGTGTGGTACTTGTTGAGGTACGTTTAATATCGGTGAGGTACTGTTAGCTTCTGTAGCCCAACACAATTTCCTTATATGTACATTTATGGTATTTAGCTGATGCTCTTATCCAGAGCGACCTACAAGGTAAATCATATTACAGGTAGGCCAGTGTAGTGTTAGGAGTCTTGCCCAAGGACTCTTATTGGTGTAGCACAGCCTAGTCAGTCAGCCTGGGATTCGATCCCCAGTCTCCCACGTGTGGTGGTTGCTATTTGGCGGGTAGTGGTGTTATCCGCTGAGCTACACCAACCACATGTGTGAACATACTTGGTGAATAAAGTCTGATTCTGACAGCAAGAGTGGTCTCGCTCCGGCCTGGTGACAGAATTCCTGAAGGATGGCCAGAATCCCAACAGATTAGATGAAGGATATGTTTAAGACCTGGTAGGACACCAAGCTCCACTCTTGCATCAGATCTGAGAACATCCACAAGTGTTTCTGTGAGATGATGTCTCAGTGCTATGGATCTGAAAGGACGTGTAGCTATTGAAGAAGCTCCTCGCTAAGAAATGGAGAAAAAGACGCCAAGCCAAGAAGCTGGTTGTGTTCTCTGGTCGTTCCACTTCTCAGACTGAACTGGCTGCAGATTTCTTTGACTTTAGGGCTACATTGTCGTTCGAGATAGAACATGGACAACTGTCTTACAGTTATGAAGCTAGCTTAGCTATTATGATGCTATGACGGTAGGGTTGCCACCCATCCTGTAAAATACGGAATGGTCCTTTATTTGGCAAGGAAATGTTGTTCCGTATTTCCGTAAATGTTTGGAAATTTGTTCCGTATTTCCGTAAATGTTTGGAAATTTGTTCCGTATTTCCGTAAATGTTTGGAAATTTGTTCCGTATTTCCGTGAATGTTTGGAAATTTGTTTCGTATTTCCGTAAATGTTAGGAAATTTGTTCCGTATTTCCGTAAATGTTAGGAAATTTGTTCCGTATTTCCGTGAATGTTTGGAAATTTGTTTCGTATTTCCGTAAATGTTTGGAAATTTGTTCCGTATTTCCGTGAATGTTTGGAAATTTGTTCCGTATTTCCGTGAATGTTTGGAAATTTGTTCTGCATTTCCGTAAATGTCCGATATACGTCTGTCGCACACACATGAATGACCCCCCCGGTCCTTTATTGTCATTTCTGAAAGGTGGCAACCTTATTTCGACGGTGACCCCTAACACCACATCAACGTCGCCAAAGACTCCAACGGTGTCCTGCCAGACTGCCATGGAGTGACTCGGAATGGCACCGGGTCCTCTTCAGTGACGAGCCCCTCTTTTGTCTTAGTGGAGACGACCAACGAATCCGTGTGTGGAGGCACCGTGTTCAGCACCAAGATGAACCGTCTGTTGTTGCGCGGTACATACCCAGAAGGCCTGGTGTCACTAGAAGCTGCTGGTGTTCTCTGGCCACACCACACCAGAGGCCAGACAGTGCAAACCAACTTCTCAGACTGAACCGAGTCCGCTGGAAAGACTGGACGCTCTAATGAAGAGTGGACACGTGGAATGTGGTTGGCTGTTGGGGATGCAGTGTATCCTAAAGGGTAGAGATTGAGGCAGGATCAGTGGAGGATGAATGATGAAGCATACTGGCGAGGCACTGAAGTTTGTCTGAACTTGCTGACAGCTGGGAGGCGCGAGAGAGGACTGCTGTGTCATCCCCTCACACACACACGCTCGTCACGGTCCGGCCATCATCTGCTACGACAGGATTATTTTTGTACTTATTTTCCTCTCAGAACAAAGCAGCGGCCTGGCGGCACCGCCGCACACGCACGCACACATACACTCACACTCGTGTGGCGAGGCGAGGCGTGGTAGAGGCGTGTGAGTGAGAACTGAGTCACGTGTTTACTAACACACAGTTATTGTTCGGCTGTACACGCAGAGACACATTCATATTCACACGCAGATATTACTCACCCTTACAGGCTCCCTGCGGAACAAACCGAGGCCGGGGATCTCTTTGTGGGGACCTGGGGGGTATTTCACGGAGCAGGATCTAATCTGGGTAGTAGTTTGGTGAGGAATCTAATTAACTTGATTTATCACTTACCCCAGATGCAGTCGATCAGCGCAGACATGTTTGGTAGCTGATGAACGGGAGTTTCTAGGCTGCTGATACTATTACCAAACACCGGACAGAGGTTGTCAGTCATCTCCGCACACACAAGCCCAAAAAGGTTCAACTCCATCCACTTCAAAACACAGCCGGTACGTCAATTCATTACTGGACCTCACACGCCATATACAGTCATCATCAGGAAAGAGTAACCGCACAAATAGCTGCACCCAGAAGGAACCAACCGACAAGACTGAAGCTTGGTGGGTAGGTTTGAACACTGTGAGACATACAAGTGATTGCTGACCCAGCAGCCATGATTGTGGACATTCAGCGAGCAGTGGTGTCCTCCATGAGTCATCCTTTGGTAGACGGCTGCACCACACAGGACTACATGCACACGGACCGTTACGATGACTGCCCCTAACACCACGTCACCGTCACCAAAGACGGTGTGGTGCCAGACTGTCATGGAGTGACTCAGGAGGGCAGCGGGTCATCTTCAGTGACGAGTCATCTTGGTGGAGACGACCAACGAATCCGTGTGCGGAGGCTAAATGAATGATATACGTCCACAAGGCCTGAGATCACTCCACCTCCACCCCTACCGCACCATCTGCAGGAGCTGAGTGAGAATATTCAAGCTGCATGGGATGGATTATCACAGGACTCCATTAGGAACCTCTACAGCTCCATACCGAGACGTCTGGCGTGTTGGGTTAGCAAACATGGCGGCCCGATGCCATACTGAGAGACAGACTTCTGTATGTGTAGCTCAATAAATATTGATCATATCAGTCTAAATTCATCATCAGTTATTGATCCTGGTCACCTTTATCTTCCCTCCCAACAGCACCGCACTCCCACACCTCCTTCTGGGTGCAGCTATTGTTTTTTTGACGAGGAGATATTTCCAAATCACATTCACACACACCAATACAGAAGACCCTGAACATACCACACACATATACCACACATGCACGCCCCAATTCACTAGTGCGAGTCAGCAGGCCCTGGCTGGCCTTGCCTAAAGCACATGTCCCGACCTTCACACACAGCGCTGTGAAATGTCACACTCCGGGTTTCTCACACATCGAGAGATGTTCTGGCACTACACAAAGTCTGTGTGTGTGTGTGTGTGTGTGTGTGTGTGTGTGTGTGTATTGTTGAGCCTGAAGTCAGCAGGCTGAACATTACAGTACAATATTCCCATGTTGTTTGTCAGAGCTTGTGCTGGTGGGTTTGTTTTCTCTTCCCTCTCGCTTGTCTCTTTCCTTCCTCCTTTGCCTGGGACGTCCATCACCATTGTTATCACCTCCCCAATCAGCTTGTTGAGCTGGGCCCAATAAGGCAAAGCTCAGCCTTTAAAAGCAGCGTGACGGAGGACGTTGTTGTGTGACGCATGTCTCAGCCCTCCACACCCTGTATGTTTGGGCAGGTACGTGTACAATAGCAGAGCTGGAGGTTTTTGATTTTTGCCAGGTCGTTTTGAATGTGAGCTGTACCACCTGTAGGCCATACAGCAGATCCGGCAGATCACCCGGGTTGCCAGCACACTTTTATTTAAGTAAGCTGTCTTTCATTTTCCATGCTTAAAGCCTAACTTGTATGTAGAGTGACTTACTCAACTATAAATAAACTTCAGTGGTCTTTGCACCACAGAACCCCCTGATATAATGCAGGACTGATATAATGCAATGACTAGGCAGTGAGACAGGGACTTTACATGTGAGAGTTGAGTTTGGACTAGGCTGTGAGACAGGGACTTTACATGTGAGAGTTGAGTTTGACTAGGCTGTGAGACTGGGACTTTACATGTGAGAGTTGAGTTTGGACTAGGCTGTGAGACAGGGACTTTACATGTGAGAGTTGAGTTTGGACTAGGCTGTGAGACAGGGACTTTACATGTGAGAGTTGAGTTTGGACTAGGCTGTGAGACAGGGACTTTACATGTGAGAGTTGAGTTTGACTAGGCTGTGAGACTGGGACTTTACAGTACATGTGAGAGTTGAGTTTGACTAGGCTGTGAGACTGGGACTTTACATGTGAGAGTTGAGTTTGACTAGGCTGTGAGACTGGGACTTTACAGTACATGTGAGAGTTGAGTTTGGACTAGGCTGTGAGACAGGGACTTTACATGTGAGAGTTGAGTTTGACTAGGCTGTGAGACTGGGACTTTACAGTACATGTGAGAGTTGAGTTTGACTAGGCTGTGAGACAGGGACTTTACATGTGAGAGTTGAGTTTGACCAGGCCTTGAAACAGGGACTTTACAGTACATGTGAGAGTTGAGTTTGACTAGGCTGTGAGATGATGGCTTTACATGTGAGAGTTGAGTTTGACTAAGCCGTGAGAAGGAGGAGGGGTGGGGTTGTGTCATGACAGTGATTTCCATTGTGTGTCAGTGTAAAATTCAGTATCAGGTTTTAAACTAATCCAGTAAACTCAGGAAAACACAGGAACGTCAATATTTGCCGAAGGCTTCATCACAGCTATCAACTACAAACAAAAATCCTTTAAGATAATACAGCGGGTTTTTTTTTATTTACAGCTGTTCCAGTGTAGGGTCATAAACAATGCCAAACATGGTTTGTTATAGTGATGTTACGGTTTTGACTGTGTTTTAAGCGCTGCGATTCCATATTTCTATAAGAAAGATTTTTTTTTTTATTCGACATCATGAATTCTGGACCAAGAGATAATATTTCTGGGGAAACACTGAACTGTGACCCGGCTGTTTTTTTTTTAAATGACTACAATTTGAGACGAACAGTCTCAGAGCATCAGGTTTTTTATTTTAGCGTCACACAAATACAGCCAAATAGAAAATAAACATCCATGTTCCCTTTTTTTACCTTCTTACCCAAATGACTACAACAGCTTCCCAAAATCATGGTAGTGAACCGCGACTTTTTCACCCGGTCGAGGGTTTGTTTGAAAAGCTAGAGATCTTGTTGTGATACATTTTTGTGCATTTGTTCTTGTGCTGTGGTAGTCAAACGTAAAATAGAATAATCTCAATGTGTGTGTGGGGGGAGGGGTCTTCTTAAGACAGGAAATGACATCACAACCCAGCTCTCAATTGTCCAATCATTATCTTCTTTTCCTTTGTCAAACCTTTGACGCTTTGTAAGTTTCTATACACTGTTTTTTCTTGCCTCATTCCTCCTCCTTCAAATAAATCGAGCAAAATAATACAAAAAATAATAATATAAACAAATAAAATCCATCTTATTATTAGTCCTTTAAATGCAACTCATCTTCAGCGGTGCAAAAAAACCATAAACATTAAAATAAGGCATAATCCCAGTCAATAAATAGGTCTGCTTTTGTGTATTGAGATATCTGTACACCAACCAGGCTGTTGGGTGCAACCAGAAGTTGAACATGCTAACTTGCTAACTAGCGCTGAACTAGCGCAGCTAATCAAACCAACGGACCATGAGCCCCTGTACAGTGTTACAGTGGCCAAAACAGATCCCAGCTCAAGTTCGTGTCCTTTACATGATCACGCAGCTTTTGGCACGGTCCTTCCGGATGGTCGGTGGGCGCTCCAGGATCTCGGAACGTTGGGCCTGTTGGGATACCCGCTTGAGGCCTCGGCGGGAGTTGGAGCGCTTTAGCGGTGGCCGTTGAAGCTGGCCCACAGAGGCCACTGTGGTGACATGGAAGACGTCCCGCACGCTGTTCTCCGAGTATTTAGATGTGCACTCGGCGTACGCCACGGCCCCAATTTGCCTGGCCAGGGAGGTGCCCTAGAGGAGGGACAGAGATTAGCAAGAGTTAGCATTCTACTCGCAGGAGGTTAGCAACCCACCTGTGCTCAGTGAAGCCATGTCTGCATGTGGTTGATTAAATAAGCTGAATATGACCTGGTTTTGGTTGCTTCATACTTTAACGTTCTGGATTTTAATATGGTGAACTTCAAATTGTGACTATATGACTAATAGGACAGCAGTATTTCTGCATGGGAAGTTTGGGTAATGTCATCTTACCAACCACTTATGACTGATTCGTATGGGATAAGATACATACATACATATATATATATATACACATACATACATACATACACACACACACACATTATATATATATATATATATGTGTGTATATACACACACACATACATATAAAACCAAACCCTACCAACCCCTATAAAATCTGCATCATATCTACATTATACTATTTTCTCTGAAAAACTGTGAAATCTTATTATATATTTCCATTTATGAGCTGAAAAGGCATAGTCATAATCTCAGATGAAATATAAGGACAAAATAAATGTTCACATAAAAGATTTAAAGCAGCATATATACTGAATTTATATATACTGTACAACCCTGTACTGGTATAATGACAATAAAGTGGAACTGAATTGAATTATATTGAATTGTATTGGATGACAATACAGTTTAAATTAATTGTATTGAATTAAATTAAATTGAATTGAATGACAAAGTTGAATTGAATTGAACAGCTCCCCCTTCGCTGTCATCGTCAGTAAACGACGAGCTCGAAAAGGTTTTGTCTTCTTTGTCTTTGGGTCACTGGCTGTCAGAGTTTCTAAGTGAATCAGTAGCCGGGTAGCTAGCTTTCCCACCCTTCTCTTCCTAAATTCTTTGGTTCGAGCCACTTTGTATCCAAACCTAGCTACTTTACTGCTAGCTCAGACTGTGCTCAGGGCCTTTGGGTCCATAAGTGCAGTTGAAATGGATGCATGCCAAAAGAAGAGACACAAAGCTAACGAGTGAAGAGAGAGAGTGAGAGAGAGAGAGGGAAGTAGAGAGTTTACGGTGAGGGATGTGAAGTATACAACTGTAGTTTTCAATAATGCATCCGTCCTGCAATATCAGACGTGTGTCCATCTAAGCACTGCCACTAACACTGCTCATGATTATTTCATCATACGGCTTTTGGGGGTATCAGCAATTCGGAGGCCTCGAGCTAAGTGAAGAACGCCTGTGTGTGTGCGTTGGTAGTTGTGTAGCGACTGAGTGCATGCTGGTGTGTTTTACCCGGTACACTTCGGAGGCACCTGCCTAGGGGTTGTAACGAACAGCCTGACCAAAACACACCAACAGTATAACAGTATAGCTGCCTACTAGTCTTCGGTAATAGTTGATTATTGGGATTGTTGTGTCAACACAGAGTAAGGAAGTGCGTGTTTGTAAGACAAGCGCCAAAATGAACAATACAGCTGCATTCTTGTGTTCGGGTGTTGTGGTGTTTGCCTGTCATCTGCAACTAGCTAAAATGAGCTCTCTATTGTTCAGTAAATAAGATCTACAGTCTACAGTCTAAGAGAACCTCTAAATCCCCACTACTGCAGTAAAGGACCGTTTTGGCCAGCCCTGTATTCCTGCATTTGCGGCCTTCCACTGTAACAGGCGGGTTTAAACCCAGGCCTCACATGTGCAAGTCCAACATAAACTGAGTGAGCCACCAACAAGCTTAAATTAGAAAATTAGAAATTGGAAAATTTCGAAAATTAAAATTAGAGCTGATGGGAATGGACCTGGTTCACATACTGTATATGGTACAGTGTGGACACCCCTGGTCCAATTACATGTTGTTGATTTGAAGTTCCAATAAGCATTAAAGCATCCCCTATAGAGAACACACTTCTGCACGTTTTAATGCACACATGCTGTTTATTTACCGAACGTCACATATTGGAATAATTATATAATATTAAATGTTGGGACATTTTGTTTTCGTAGCAAATACAACGCAGCTGTGCTTTGTGCAGGTCATCTTTTGGCTTGTTCTCTGATATGTTGCTTATTTTCACTTAGAAAATCAACTAAACGTGTTGTCCCGAGTAAGAGTGGAGGCAACAGCTGCAGGCAGCCGTGTGGGGCAGTTCCTTGCGTGTCAGCGAAAGCCGCGAGAAGTTCCCTGAGGATGTTACTTGAGCATCAGTAAAAGACGTGAGCGGTGCCAAGAAACGAGCACCAACGAGAGCCACAGGTAGTAGAGTGAGCCTGGGGAACGAGCCTTCAAAGCCAACACAAGCGGCAGGAATCAGCATGAGGATGGTACCTGATGGGCAACTAAAGCCACAAAAGGTGGCATGAGGTTGATACCCAATCAGCAACGAAAGTGATGAGAGATGCCAGCAGGGGTGGTCCATGACAGACAATGAAAGCTGTGAGAGGTGGTGTAAGGACGGTACCTGACTGGTAACAGAAGCTCCGAGCACTGGTGTAAGAATGGTAGCTGACCTTCAATGAAAGCTGCAAGAGGTGCTGTGATGACGGTACCTGACCGGCAGCGAAAGCTGGAAGCGGTGGCGTATAGACGGTACCTGACCGGCAGCAAAAGCTGGAAGCGGTGGCGTAAGGACGATACCTGATCGGCAGCGAAAGCTGGAACAGGTGACATCATGCTGGTATCCGATTGGCAGCAAAAGCTGGAAGAGGTGGCGTAAGGGCGATTCCTGACTGGCAGCGAAAGCTGGAAGAGTTGACATGACGACGATAACCAACCAGAAGCAAAGCTGCAGGAGATCATGTGCAGATGGTATCCAATCAGCAATGAAAGAGGTGAAAGGTGGCATGAGGACAGTACCCAAGCCCCAAGTAGCGCCACAGTGCCGACAAAAGCCACTAGAAGTAGCATGAGGCTGCCAATCAAGTGCCACCATATTAATGCTGCCTCAGGTTCTGAAGCAGGTCCATGGAACTTTACCTGCTGTGTGATCCTGGCGGCAGGGCTATGGGGTTTGGAAGTAGAGAATGCCCAGGTGCTCATGCAGCCCTTAACAAGAGGGCCCGTGTTGCCAGATTTGGCACTGGCAACACGGGTGCCTTTAAAAGCGGAGGAGTAAGGACAGCGGGAGAGGGGCTGGGGAAAAGCTAGTGTTGGGGAGGGACAGGAAAGTCTAGAGGCCACTGAGAAGTGCTGATTAGGGATCAGGGGTTTGTTTGTTGTGTGTCGATGTATGACCCCCCCGGGATGTATTACCCCCCCGGGATGTATGAGCCCCCCCGGGATGTATGAGCCCCCCGGGATGTATGAGCCCCCAGGGGTAAAGTTGTTGTTTTTAGAGATTCAAGTACTATCAGTCTTTCTCTCTACCATCTCCCTCTATCTCTCTCTCTCATCCTCTCTCGTTTTATTGCCTCTATCTCTATCTTTCTCTCTCTCTCTCTCTACACTGCCTCTGTCCCTTTCTTTTCTCTCTCAGACTATCCATCTCCAACAAAAATTAACATTCCACTCCAATCCTAATCTAGGGTTAACCTCATTCAGGATTGAGCCCAGCGTGTTTCTTTGTGAATATTTTTTTATTATGAATGAATAAAATCGTTTTTGTCCTGTTCTCTGTCTAAGCGCTGCGTTTGGGTTCTCCTGAGACTGGGTCTGTGCTTTTTCCTATCCTGCCTCTTTCAGTCATCTACCTGTGATCTTGTTGCCTTGGTATTTCTCATAACCTCTCGCATCCGTTTCATGCCATTGAGAACCTCATTCAAAAGAACAATGAAAAAGCGAAAGAGTACCCCGTCTGTTTATCCCATTCAAGCCCAGGCGGTCTCCATGTTCTAAATGCCACTCGTCCGGCGCGCTTTGCATAATGACCTCGCCGTTTAGAGACGAAAAACTCATGAATGTCAAACGGGCCGCTCCTCCGCTCCGGTATCGCTGGGCTGGGGACAGTGGCTGAGCTTATTTGGGGCCTGATAGATGCTCCTGCATCGCAGTAAAGTGCTCTCGCGTTTGAATGTGTCCTTAGCGAAAGGATAAAAGCAGTATGATCTTTTACGGCCCGTATTCTACATTTGTAATGCTCTTCATCGCACTGCCCTCTTATAATATAGATCCTGAGAGTTCTATGCAGCAGAACAGTAATAATTCATCATTACATAATCATTTACCTTTCTTTATCCCCTACAAATCAACAGGCTCTCCGTGCTTTACTGTGCCTCCAAGACCCAAATATTCAAATAGCAGCTCGGTGTGGAACAACCCGTTATGGCCAGTCTGAAATCCTCAGTGAGGGAGAAAACACATTTGAGTCGCCTCAGCTTCCTTTGGACGCTTGGATCCTACAGAGGGCTGATACATTGGTTGCCTGGCAGCCAGGACCAGCACAACGTTCACTCCCCTCCTCGTCTACTCCAGTATATTTACGGCGTTTGGTAGATTCTCCTATCCAGGGTGCCTTAGAGTTGCACGGGTAGGCGAAGGTAGTGTTAGGTAGTCTAGCCCAAGGACACAGTGTGTATCGGTACAGTGTAGGGTGGCTGCCCAACAGCGGTGGACAGTAATGAAGTAAATGTAACTGGTTCCTGTACTTCAGTAGTTTGTCTGTGTATCTGTACTGAAGTATTTCTATGTTGGATGACTTTGTAATTGAATATTTCCACATTTCCAAAGTCTACTATCTTACTGTTAACTCCACTACATTAGGCAACATTCGGAGTTCCCTTCTACAAAGGAACTGTGTTTAAAGTTTTTAAGTTTAACTCGTAACTAAGTTGCAAGCTAGCTAACAGAACCTGTTGCCCTGCAGTGATATGATCATTGTAATAGACGTCAGTGTCAGACTAATGAATGAGCTTCTGTTAGAGACTGGTGGACTGAGAGACACTAGTCTCTTCACCTACACTGAGCTGATGAAGAGTCCTGTTCCAGAAATGATAATAGGACATTAGAGCCGTAATAAACCATACTCCTGTTACTCTCCATACTTCAGTACATCTGAAGGTACATACTTTAGTACTGTTACTCTCCATACTTCAGTACATCTGAAGGTACATACTTTAGTACTGTTACTCTCCATACTTCAGTACATCTGAAGGTACATACTTTAGTACTGTTACTCTCCATACTTCAGTAGATCTGAAGGTAAATACTTTAGTACTGTTACTCTCCATACTTCAGTACATCTGAAGGTACATACTTTAGTACTGTTACTCTCCATACTTCAGTACATCTGAAGGTACATACTTTAGTACTGTTACTCTCCATACTTAAGTACATCTGAAGGTACATACTTTAGTACTGTTACTCTCCATACTTCAGTAGATCTGAAGGTAAATACTTTAGTACTGTTACTCTCCGTACATAAGTACATCTGAAGGTACATACTTTAGTACTGTTACTCTCCATACTTCAGTAGATCTGAAGGTAAATACTTTAGTACTGTTACTCTCCATACTTAAGTACATCTGAAGGTACATACTTTAGTACTGTTACTCTCCGTACATAAGTACATCTGAAGGTACATGCTTTAGTACTGTTACTCTCCGTACATAAGTACATCTGAAGGTACATACTTTAGTACTGTTACTCTCCGTACATAAGTACATCTGAAGGTAACACTTTCCATAACTTCAGTAGGAATGGAAAGAGTTAGACTGTAGATCGATGGTACATGATTACTGTTTCCATGTCTGGTTGATGTACAAAGGTAGGTGTTTCTAAAAAAAGGCCAGTGAGTGAAAGTACAAGGTAGGTGTTTCTTATAAAGTGGCCAGTGAGTGGAAGTACAAGGTGGGTGTTTCTAATAAAATGGCCAGTGAGTGGAAGTACAAGGTAGGTGTTTCTTATAAAGTGGCCAGTGAGTGGAGGTACAAGGTGGGTGTTTCTAATAAAATGGCCAGTTAGTGGAAGTACAAGGTGGGTGTTTCTAATAAAGTGGCCAGTTAGTGGAAGTACAAGGTGGGTGTTTCTAATAAAGTGGCCAGTTAGTGAAAGTACAAAGGTAGGTGTTTCTAATAAAGTGGCCAGTTGCTGACCGCTGCTGATAGTTTGGACTTGTATGAGGCATTTAGTCCAAAAATCCAGACCTAAGCAGAGCCGCATTCCTCTGTAATTCACTTACGCCGGGGTAAGTCACTAACTGTTTGCATTTGATTCCGCTTAAGGAAGCCCGCTGCTCTCTCAGAGCTCTTACTCCAGCAGACGCGGTCTGACTTATAACTCATTACGGCTGTTTGTGTAAATGAATGGGCTTCTGCAGCTCTAGGCAGGTTGGGAAAGACAGTGAGTCGAATGATCAATGAGTTGCCAGGTAGCTCATTTTAAACTGCAGAGCTTCTGTCTCAGCTTACAAAGACCAACAGTAAGGAAACCACAGTGACCATGCTAGCAAACTCCATCTGCACGTGCTGTGCATGATAGAACAGCATTGTTGGTGATGGGAAGTAAGGGTCACAATGTCTACAACACAATATATACTATATACATACAATACAATACAATATATACAAATACATACAGCCACTTTATATACTACCCAAACCCACCAGCACACTGAAAGATGTCGTATCCAGTGTAAGTAATGATGTATGTAATGTTAATGATGGGAGTTACTACAGGTGCTATTCTGCCTTCCACTGCCCTGCATGTTCCTCTCCAGTACGAGTTTTTAGAATTATGATTTAACTGCCAAACCTAAAACTCTGCATGAGTAAGTTTTTTATTTTTGGAGGTATTAAACTATTCAGATGTCTGGTTCCTACCACCACCACTGTGGACCATTCTGACAGCTAGTTTCTCCGCAACTGAACGTTTCACACCCAACCGCTTTGAATAACTCAGAATCTTAGCCATGTAATTAATACACATACATCTGTGGAGTTTCCTTTTAATGCTGATGGTCTGATGGCCTGCAAATAAAAAAAAAAAAACGAATGCACGATTAAAACATGGACGTCCGGTTCCCATCGCCACCATTCTGAATGTAGGTGTCTCTATAACAGAGCATTTCACCCTCAACTTAATCCAACTTAATTATCAAATCTTAATCACTTCATTAATAAACAAGCTTAAAAATCGATGGATGGTCTGATGGTGCAGATTAAAGAGAGACTTCCTCTGATTTTTAAAAAGTTCTGCTTAATTGAAACGCTAAATTCCATTAAAGTCATTCTGAGTGGTTTGGTGTAGGTTCTAAATGACTCGTTGCAGACAATCAGACGGAACAGTGGTGAGTGATGACAGGAAACAGATATCTGAAAAATTGTATTCCTCAAAAAGCTCCCAAAATACAACATTATATATATATACATATACACACAGGGGTTGGACAATGAAACTGAAACACCTGTCATTTTAGTGTGGGAGGTCTCATGGCTAAATTGGACCAGCCTGGTGGCCAATCTTCATTAATTGCACATTGCACCAGTAAGAGCAGAGTGTGAAGGTTCAGTTAGCAGGTAAGAGCACAGTTCTGCTCAAAATACTGCAATGCACACAGCATTATGGGTGACATACCAGAGTTCAAAAGAGGACAAACTGTTGGTGCACGTCTTGCTGGCACATCTGTGACCAAGACAGCAAGTCTTTGTGATGTATCAAGAGCCACGGTATCCAGGGTAATGTCAGCATACCACCAAGAAGGACGAACCTCCACCAGCGTCACGTAGTGACCTGGCCACTATCCTGCAAGAAGAATGGCTTAAACTCCCTCTGACCACTGTGCAGGACGCAGTATATGTCATTCCCAAGACCAACTGACGCTGTATTGGCTGCAAAAGGAGGCCCTACACCATACTAATAAATGATTGTGGTCTAAAACAAGGTGTTTCAGTTTCATTGTCCAACATATATATATATATATATATACACACACACACACACACACACACACACAGCTCCCCACTTTTCATACACAGGTGCGTGGGATCAGAAGGCGGGGCATCATGCCCTTCTAAACTGGCCCTCTCTGGAGTGAGGACATGTGGCCTACACGCCACACACTGGAGAGAGTGTGGGACGACAGACGTGTGGCCTGAGGGGCTGAAGGGACTCGCTGAGAGGGCTGAGCAGGCCTAGCATTTCAGTTACGTTTTGGTTTATTTGGTACGATGTGTACATACAGGGAGCCGGCTGACTCGCGCTAGGTGGTCTTCGGGTCTCGCCGAGGTTTTCCCTCCCTCGGGATGTAAAAGAATAACCAACAGAAATGGCCCGAAACTGGTTCTGAATACACTGTTATTAATTCACAGGGCACTAAAGCTCAGCAGCCACGTAGATCCACTAATCATTTTTGGGCTGGGTTTCCCTAGCAACGATTACACGCCGCACTGAGGACATGCTTAAAACTTCAACACAGTCGTTGCAGTTTGCTAAAGTTTACCCTGCACAGCTTCTGCAGTGGTCGAAGAGCGATCTGTTTCTGCCTCTAAGTGATCCAAGTGTTGTGTTCTAGACGGTTCTGACCTAGTTGAACAGGTTCTATGAGTTCTAGCAACTTTTTGACCTGGGTGTGTATGAAAGCAGGCGCGCTGTGTCACTTGAGCGCCTCAGATATGCTAGCTATCCGTCAGTATCTCTCTCGTCAGAGAGCTGATTGGCATCCAAAGCTCATCTTGTCCTTCAGCAGGGACGAGCAGGGCTGAAGGATCTGAATAAATGAAGCATTGAGGGAGGGGGAAAAAACAACATTAGCGTCACAATGAGCTATTAGAATGCACACGCTGGCAGTCCGGTGCGATCGCTGCTAGAGGACACTGCAAACAAACTATTAAAATGGTCCCCGGTTCCTCGCCATCCGCCGTCTCCTCACACCCCGGCTCTTTAAAGGCCTTTGATACCTGCAGCACTTTCCTCTCTCATTGTCATCCTTTCTGACGGATCGTCAGTGAAGTTGGAGACGGCGACAGATGCTAAAAATACAACTTCGGTCTCCAGGGATACGGATTAATGTCAGCGTTTCTGCTCCGTGTGATGATTTCTACCTGAACTGGAGGAGCGTGTGCGGGTGTGTGTGTGTTAACCGGCATTAATCTCCACAAAGCAGATGGTTTCAGATGGGAAGAGCAGGAGGATCTGTATTTGAGTGTGTGTGTGTGTGTGTGTGTGTGTGTGTGTGTGCTTCGTTCAGTACCAGATGTCCTTATATGAAGAGTACTTTTTTTTTTAAGGGTTTTGGATCTTTGCCTACAAACATGCTTTGTCGGAAGTGACGGGGAAGCAGTTTTCCCTGTGTATGGATTGTGCTGCAGTTTCTGCAGTTTAAAGCAGCACCAATGGTGGACACAATTCTCCACTTATCCCAGGTCTGGTCCATCATCCACAACATGTCTGCTGTCCAGATTTTGCTTCTTGGAGCTACACTATTATACACTGGCATTTTTATTTTATATTTATCTATATATACGTATCTACTGTATACAACTCTGTAGGTATAATGACAATAAAGTCATATAGAATTGAATTAAATAATTTGAATTAAATTATTTTCTAAAAACGAAATTCTTCTGTCAGCTCAAGAAGACGTGGCAAATGAGACAAAAACAGAACAACATCATCAGCCGGCAACAACCGAGACTTCACGAATCAGATCTGATACTGTCAAGTCTTCGTTTGAAACACCTTTAAATTCAGAACTAATTTAAATGAGCGGTTTAGTTTTCCCACTTACCCCTAAATGTAGTCCATCAACAAACATACTTTGTCAGACGTGACAGTTTTTTGCAGTTTAAAGCAGAAAAAAGTACACAAAGTTACGCCAAGTCTAGTCATCAGCCAGGACATGCCCGGGACATGTTACGCCAAGTCTAGTCATCAGCCAGGACATGTCCGGGACATGTTACACCAAGTCTAGTCATCAGCCAGGACATGTCCGGGACATGTTACGCCAAGTCTAGCCATCAGCCAGGACATGTCCGGGACATGTTACACCAAGTCTAGTCATCAGCCAGGACATGTCCGGGACATGTTACGCCAAGTCTAGTCATCAGCCAGGACATGTCCGGGACATGTTACGCCAAGTCTAGTCATCAGCCAGGACATGTCCAGGCCAGTGCGTGGAAGCACCAGGTAGGTGTTTCTAATAATGTGGCCAGTGAGAGGAAGTACAAGGTAGGTGTTTCTAATAATGTGGCCAGTGCATGGAAGCACAAGGTAGGTGTTCCTAATAATGTGGCCAGTTAGAGGAAGTACAAGGAATGTGTTTCTAATAATGTGGCCAGTGAGTGGAAGGTAGGTGTTTCTAATACTGTGGCCAGTGATTGGAAGGTAGGTGTTTCTAATAATGTGGCCAGTGAGTGGAAGGTAGGTGTTTCTAATAATGTGGCCAGTGAGAGGAAGTACAAGGTAGGTGTTTCTAATAATGTGGCCAGTGAGAGGAAGTACAAAGTAGGTGTTTCTAATAATGTGGCCAGTGAGTGGAAGTATAAGGTAGGAGTTTCCTGTGTGAGGAGTTATAAAGGAAGTTGGTGTGATTTGCCTCTGAACAGCCGAATGTGACTGGACCTCCTTTAACGTTAGGGGGTCAGGAATTGAATTCTGGCCAGTTCAGGGTTCCAGGTGAGCTTCACTGTGTGTGTGTGAGTGTGTGTGTGTGTGTGTGTGTGTCTCACCTGTTCATGTGTAACTGGTATTAGCCGTAGTTTGGACAGTTCCCTCAGTGTGTTCAGGTCAGTCCTCATGTCCAGCTTGCAGCCAACTAACACCACCTTGGCATTTGGGCAATACTCCTGCGTCTCTCCCTGCCACTACACACACACACACACACACACACACACACACACACACACACACACACACACACACACACACACACACACACACACACACACACACACACACACACACACACACAACATTAATGACATACTACAGAAACATATTCAAGCTAAAACCACAGGTTGCAAATGATTGTTAGAACATTGGGAAGCTGTATCTACCATGCGATGACCAAGACCACTGCACCACACTGGGAATGAATTCAGCACGTTAATGTGATGTGATGTAAAAGATATAAACACTTGCGCTACATTATTTATCACTTTACTTTAAAACTCACGTTCCGTATCTGAGGCTTATATCCGACTGACGACCCACATCTTTAAACGTGTGGTTCAGAGCCGAGAACATTTTCCTCGGGTCAGCCGAAAAGGACGCGTCCGGCCCCTTGGCGGAATAACACTCGTCACTTTTCGACTGGAGGTCACGGTTTGTGTTTTTCAGGAGCGACATTTCATTTGAACACTTCTCCCGACTTTTTCCTTCGGGTTATTTATTCACTTACTTATTCATTCCTTTCACACGGAATGACAAAAGGACGAGGGCTTTGTGTGTGTGTGTGTGTGTGTGCCGCGCTCTGTGTGTGTGAGATGGTGTGTGAGAACTGATGACTCTTTCACATACTGGTAAACACCGCCTGTCTTGCTGTCAGTCTTCTGGGCCGAGACAAAGCTGGGTTTGTGTTGTGTGGGTTCAGCGGAGATGGAGAAGATATACTTGTTTGTTTGTATTGAACAGTCTGTGGGTTTGGTACTTATGCAGCAAGTCAACTATTGAAAAACAAAAGATCCACACAAATCACTGCTGGTGTAACACACACCAACACAAATACACACAAGGCCACAAATACCGGGTGCCACAAATGTGTGACCTTTGGTTTGGAAGTTGACTTGTAGTTTGTGTGGTTTAATGTACAAACCAGGAGCCATAAACTGATTTTCTCCCCCAATGTGTAAACAAACAAACAAACAAACAAAAACTGGAAATAAATGCTCTACCTGATCTCACTGTTTGGCATATACCACACACAGTACACACAGAGATCTGCTGTGACGCTTGAATCAAACTCATTTTGCCAGCTTGTACAGTGCAATGGCAGTTCTCTAATCAGGTGCCACAGGTGGCTGGCAACTTCACACAACTGTGGTGGTCCTGTGGGGGTCCTGACCATTAAAGAACAGTACCTGCAGAACTACAGAGTGCTCCTATATGGTCAGTGGAGCTCATAAAGTGGGCACTGAGTGTAGGTACATGGTAGAAGTGCTCAGTGAGTGAGTGCTCAGTGACTTGTATGGACTGGTTAATGAACAGTACAGTTTAAGGTTCATGCTCCCCCTCACCCCCCACCCCACCCTACTGGATCTTATTGGAACATTCTGGCTCTGCCTCCTCGTTGGTGGTCTTAGCCTTGTTTCCGGATATGCGTGGTCAGTTCTGCTGATCCCTGCCTTGGGCTGTGTTTAGTATAGTGTACTGTGTGCTGTATACTGCATTAGTATACAAGACCAGACACTTTATTAGGTACACCTCCTTATATCTACACTTATCAGCTCCACTTACCATATAGGGGCACCTTGTAGTTCTACAATCCCAGTGAGGAAAAAGTAGACTGAAGTACTTAAGTACTAAATTTAAGTGTACTTAGTACTTCAATTTATGGTTAATGGTATTTTCATTTACTAGCTATATACTTAGCATGCTATATATAATCATAAGTGCTATTAAATATATACTTAAATGGAACTAATTGTACTTAACTGTACTATTTTGAGGCACCACTAAGATTCATTTAGAGATACTTAAGTACGTATTAAAGTACATTTGTAGTACTTAAAAATTAAGTATGTGTTTGTATACCGTTGCTGTCCAAAGAAAAACAGGTATCCCCAAAATGGCAACTTTACAGAAGAGGCCAAAAACCTCATTTCATTTGAATAGAAGTCAATGGAACCAGACGTCCTTCCAAACTGTTTTGGGCCATTTCTGTTGGTCCATTCTTCATGAAATTCACACACAGTGTAAACAGCAGCTCATGTGATCCAATGAGTCATAAAAGTAAAAATCAACAAAAATGGAGATACATGGTTTTCTCTGGACAGCGACGATATATATATATACACTCATTTAGAACACAAAACACAAAACTATAATGTGATTAAAATGTACTTGCTGATATTAAAGTGAATTTCTAGCACATTAAATTATATTTATCATTTTTACTTGGTAATACAGACTATAGTCCATCTGGTTGCATACTTGGTTAGCCCCGTTTTACACATACTGCATACTACGTACTACTTTTGGGCACAACCAATACGCGAGCAGGATACAGCCGGCTAGCAAAACAGGCCCAACTCTCGATTTCTTAGGATTAAAGCCCCGAGATCTAACTTTGATAAAAGCCTGAAATATAAACGGCCTCAAGTTGCTTCCATAATCTATCACGCTTCCCCCCTTCGCCTGTTGAAATGTCAGGTCTCCTTGTTTCTCACACAGCGATAGTGTTTCAAAACACTGAGTAGGAGCGGATTAAGCCGTACGAGTGCCCTGAGGCGATAACACACAGACGAGTGTATCTGATATACACAGTGTCAGTTACACAGATAAAGAAAGGGAGGCCTGCCTTTTGTGCACAATCTGTGTTAGTCATCCTTTTGCCCTTTATCAATCAGTGCCGTAGCCAAAAGGGGCGAGGTGGGATCTGGCCAAACCCCCAAAAGCCCATTCAGGTGAAATCATACTGTATTTTATTGGGGTGGGTTTCCTCCAGGTCCTCCGGCTTCCTCCCACAGTCCAGAGACATGCAGGCAGGTGAGCCGGAGATGCTAAACTGCCCCCTTAGGTGAGAGTGAGTGTGCGGATGTGTTTGTCTATGTGCCCTGTGGTGGGCTGGCGGCCTGTCCGGGGTATTTACTGCCTTCTGCCCAATGAACGCTACACATAAGTGTGAATAATTCCGGTTGCCAAACGTTCGGTGCATGCCTATCTTCAAGATTACCTCATCAGGCCTGAAGGGTATTAACGCGGTCCGTCATAATTATTACATAATCGCCTGGTCGCAATTATTTGATACGATCAGAAAATGATTGAGTTGACAGCAGTCAGTGTTAAGCCTCAACAAAGGAAATGTGAACTGGGTGTGTTGGTGTAAATATAGGAAATCATTAAGTTAATTCATCGAGACATCATGAGGCTTATAAAACAAAAAACGAACCTCTGACATGATTCTCTAACATGCTAATGGGGCAGGACAGGTCATGTGTGGTAATTTTTTAGGTGTGAAGCTGATTCCAATATAATTATACATTATATATATAGTCTATATACACTATATACATAGTCATATCATCACGTATAATTATATGTCTCCCTCTCAAGGCAGTACTACACAGCTAGGAAACAAGATGGCTAATAAGCCAATTATGCCACATCCCATATAGCAAAACCTGGTCCATATTTGGCCCACATTCTCCATTTTCATTTGGCTCACTTGGGCAGACCACAAGTCACAAGACATAGACTACATATTTACATTAATGGCATTTTTCTGACGCTCTTGTCCAGAGCGACTTACGAGTAATACTTAATCGTATTACAGGTACACCAATTTAGCGTTAGTGGTCTTGCCCACGGACTAATATTGGTGTAGCACAGCTTAGTCACCCAGACCAGGAATCAAACCCAGTCTCCCACATGGTGTGGTAGCTCAGTGACAAGTGGTGTTATCTGTTCTGCCACACCAACTACCATATGCATGTGCCAGCTAAAAGTAGGCAACTCTGCTGTATCTGTGCCAGAAGTGGACCGGATCTGTTGTGGAACATGTGGGCCACATGGGTTTTTACATATATGGGACACTTTTGGCTCACATGCAGCGCTAGCATCTGAGCAGGCCTGTTTTGGAACACATGGATCATATAAGTCATAGATGTATAGATGTGGGTCACTTTTGGCTCACATACAGTTGGCCACTAGGCAGCGCTGGTCTGTATCTGTGCCAGATGTGAACCAGGTCTGGTTTGGGACAGGTGGGCCAAATGCATTTTATTAAAAACGTGGGTCACCGTTGGTTCATGTACAGACTGCCAATGGCCCAGCAGTGCCATAACTTTGCCAGGTGTGGCCCAAATCTGCATGCCATCTGGGTTTGGGCATGTAGAATGTAAATGCATACGACGAAAAATCAAAAGACATGTCCATCACGATTACTGATATGACAGTCATAGTATTAAGCCAATCCCTGCTATGCTAACTAGCTAACCACATGTAAAAGAACTCTATTAAAGACCAAACCTTCTCCTTTAACACACCCAGGTCATGCGTTCTAGAGGAGTGGGTGTATGTGACCGTCTCCAGCACACGCTCTAAAGCTCTGCTGGCTAAGTGCCTTATGTTGCTTCTCTTTGTGTCACCAGCTTTCCTCATGACCTTTAGAGTCACATGCCATGTTCAATTAACCTCATTCCATGACCCCTGCAGCTGGAGGCAGATTAACTGAGCTTCAGGCCAGAGGTCGGGCCAAAGGTTGGATGGTCAGAGCAGGGTGTGATGACCTCTGATTGTATCTAATTGGATCCATGTAGACAAGAAGTCATTTTGTTTCAAGGACATGCATGAAAAGGATACATATAATAAATAATATCATTATGTCTTATTCTTTATTCTGTTCATGTACACTCGAGTGCCAAAGGTATTCGCTCGGCTGACTTCACACACATACAGACTTGAGTGACAACCCATTCTTAATCCATAGGGTTGAATGTGATGTCAGTCCACCCTTTGCAGCTATAACATCAGCTCTTCTGGGAAGGCTTTCCACTAGGTTTGGGAATGTGTTGATGGGAATTTCTGACCATTCTTCCAGAAGCGCATTTGTGAGGTCAGACTCTGATGTTGGGCGAGAAGGCCTGGCTCTCAGTCTCCGCTCTAATTCATCCCCAAAGTGTTCTATCGGGTTGAGGACATCAGGAACCTGTGCAGGCCAGTCCAGTTCCTCCACACCAAACTCGCTCATCCATGTCTTTATGGAGCTTGCTTTGGGCTCTGGTGTGCGGTCATGTTGGAACAGGAAGGGCTGTCCCCAAACTGTCCCCACAAAGTTGGGAGCATGAAATGGTCCAGAGTCTCTTGGTCTCCTGAAGCATTAAGAGTTCCTCTCACTGGAACTAAGGGGCCGAAGCCAACTCCTGAACAACACCCCCACACCATAACCCCACCTCCACCCAACTTGACACTCGGCAAAATGCAGTCAGACAAGTACCGTCCTCCTGGCAACCACCAAGCCTAAACTCGTCCATCGGTCACTCCCGAGAACACTGCTCTAGAGTCTAGTGGCGACGCTTTACGCCACTGCATTACACGTTTGGCATTGCGCTTTGGAGGTCTGTGATTGACGAAAGTTGGCGACCTCTGCATACTATGTACCTCAGCATCCGCTGACCCCGCTCTGTCATTTCAACGAGTCGCTGTCGTTCCAAATCACTTCCACTTTATTATGACACCACTAACAGTGGACTCTGGAATTTTTAGTAAGAAGGAAATTTCACGACCGGACTTGAAGCACAGGTGGCATCCTATCACAGCACCATGCTGCAATTCACTGAGCTCCTGAGAGCGATCCATTCTTTCACTAGTGTCTGTAGAAGCAGTCTGGATGGCTAGGTCCTTGGTTTTATACACCTGTGGCCATGAAAGTGATTGGAACACCAGAATTCAGTGATCTGGATTGGGGAGTGAATACTTTTGGCAATATAGTCTATTATATTTTATTTGGCTCTTGGTGAATTACTTGTTAACAGTATGTGTGCATGTCTGTAATACATGTGTGCACTCATTGAGGCAAAATTCCTGGTGTGACCACAACGCTTGTATGAGCTTGACAGATGTCCCAACACCATTGGCTATTAAGTTGGGCAAAGACAGATTTGCAGCTGTTAACAGCCTCCACTGATCTGGGAAGGCTTTCCACAAGATTTTGGGCTGTGTCTGTGGGAATGTCTTCCTAGTCAGTCAAAAGGGCATTTGCGAGCTCGAACGTTGATGAATGAGCAGAAACCATGTCTTCATGGAGCTGGCCTTGCGCACAGGCACACAGCCATGCTGTTCCCCAAACTCCTGCCACATTGTTGGGACTGCTGGCACTATGGATTGTGGTAGGTAGCTTTCGAATGGCTCCTTCCAGACAGTGCAGCTACTCAGCATAAAGCTCCTGATGTACAGCTCCTGCTTCCAGAGCCAGAACTCTGTGGGGAACGACTCTACTCAGTGGTACATGCTCTACTGCGTACAGGCTGAGCTGTCGTTGCTCCTTTACACATACAGCCGTACTCATGGTTGGCTGGGGCAGATCTAGCAGGGCAGAAATTCCACAAACTCATATGTGGCAAGGTTGGGGTGCTATGAGTGCGTCATGTTTAGAGTCACTGACCTCTAATGCATGACCCTTTCTATTACTGCTGATGTGTATATGGAGACTGCATGGCCGTATGCTTGATTTAATACACCTGTTAACAATGGGTGTAGCTAAATCACCTGAGCTCAGTAATTCAGAGGGGTGTCCCCTTACTTTTGGCCAGTCACGTAAAAGTGTTAGAATGCCACATCCGTCCTCTATAGGTCCTATACTTTATCCTCCATACTATATACCTCATATGCCCTCTATACAGGTGTACAATTACAAACTGCAGCCCAACTACAGCTCCCCTCAGGACTGATCATTCTCAGCACAGCAGTGACATTGACATGGTTGTATTGCACACAACCAAAAATATCCAGCCGAGGGTGGCTCTCTGGTCAGCAGCTGGCCATTAATGAAGGGCAGAAGCAGGGGTTCTTCAACAAATGAGAAAACTGACCTGAATCTTTTGGGTTTCCATTAGGCGAGTTTTTGGTATGCCCTTCATCGAGGGTCCAAAGCAAGACTGCTGATTGGTCAGAGCGAATAACATGCATTCCATGTCAAAGGACTCCATGTATCGACTTAAGGAAGGGAATCCGGGTCCAAGACCCCCCTTGCGCAGACCAGAGGCGACAGTGGGAAGGAAAACCTCCCTTAGAGTGAAAGGAAGGAGCTTTGAGAGGAACCAGGCTCAAGGGAGGAACCCGTCCTCCTCTGGCCGATCCCGGATGAAGAGAGAAAACAGAGCTGAAGAGATTGTATGACAAGGTACAATAAAGGAACTTGGACCATCTCTCAGAAACGTTCCGATTTATCCAGGAGGTAGTAATGTAAAGCTAGAACCATCTCGAAGGGCCTCTGCTAAAGTGAGAGATAGAGTTCATGATCAGTGCCAGATGCTGCTGGCTCTATTGTCCTCATTTTAGTCAGGCCGGCTGACGAGCAGGAGAGTATAATCAAGTCTGGGAGGAGGGGCAGGAGACCAGCCAGCGGAGACAAAGCTCTGGTGGCTCCCATGTGATCAGCGTAGGCGGTGGAAAAGTTTTGCTGGCCCTGGTGTTAAAGACGTCCATGTACTGTGCTGCAGAGATATCTACCGAAGTTAGCATGCTAAGCTAAGCAGCTAAACCTGGTCTTGTAATGCCGCTTTGTACCTCAGGTGGCCAATGAAAGAAAGGCACAGGTCTGCAGCTCCAACTGTCTGCAGCTCCAACCACTGATAAATCAGAATCTCCATGCTAACTGCACAGCGTGGCTTCGCTTCTTGTACCACACCGCTGGTATCTCTTGGCGACGGGCTATGGGGTAATACTGCAGCACATGCATCCATTAACCAGTGCTCCACGGAGGTGGTCTAACTCGAGGTACAGTGTACATATATCACAGGCCTGGTAAGGCTCCACTACGGCTGGGCACTGCTTGCAATCATCTTGGGAATGTATGCAGTTGTTGGGTTAAAGTTCGTCTCAGTGTGTCTACTATAACCCCCCCACTGTGCCAGCTGTAGAGTGAGCGGGTACCTTTTTCAGTACACTGTCCAGCGTCTCCGGCCGGCTGATATCAAAGCAGATGAGGACGGCGTCCGAGTCCGGGTAGGCCAGCGGTCTGACGTTGTCGTAATAGGAGGAGCCTGTGAACACACACAAACACACATTAGAAGTGAGTTGAAATGTCCCTTACGCCACAAGTTTGAGCCACAACATAGGTTTAATCATGATGCACTGTTATATATGTCAGATATGTATCAAATTTTAGCCCCACATAGGGTTGCCACCCATCCCGTAAAATACGGAATCGTCCTTTATTAAACCAATACGGGACATGATTTGTTCCTTATTTCCGTAAATGTCTGTAAATTTGTTCTGTATTTCCGTAAAAATGTCCGTAAATTTGTTCCGTATTTCCGTAAAAATGTCCGTAAATTTGTTCTGTATTTCTGTAAAAATGTCCATAAATTTGTTCTGTATTTCTGTAAAAATGTCCGTAAATTTGTTCCGTATTTCTGTAAAAATGTCCGTAAATTTGTTCCGTATTTCTGTAAAAATGTCCGTAAATTTGTTCCGTATTTCTGTAAAAATGTCCGTAAATTTGTTCTGTATTTCTGTAAAAATGTCCATAAATTTGTTCTGTATTTCTGTAAAAATGTCCGTAAATTTGTTCTGTATTTCTGTAAATGTCCGATATACACGTCTGTCACACACACAAATGATCACAATCTTTCCCCACCCCCCAGAATCAGCTCAAATAGGGGATGTGCTTTGTTCCATATTACCGTAAATGTCCGATAAACAACAAACACGTGTATCACTCATGATTGATCAAAGTTACTACCCTTTTAGGTGCACATAACAACAACATCCACATATGCTGCCAGAATGGAGCTCAACTCCAATGCTAATGCTAATGAGCACTTGTAGGTTTGTATTCAGTCACAGTGTCAGTGGAGGAGTCGTGCTAAGCATGGCTTCCATGCTGCGTCGAGCCATGATTCCAGACCCGCCAAAATCCCTGACCACTAAATTGATCTTGAAAACATCTCTGATTGGACATTACACCGTCTTTAAATATCTGGACGCACGTATGTGAGCACCTGTGCTAAAATTAGCTGTGCCCTTGCACATTCCCCCTGGGGCAAAATCTTTTTTGGGCCCAGATCCCCACTAAAAGTGACAAAGGGGGTAAAGCAGTGTGGTACAAAGAGGAGGAGAGCTGTATTGTCCAGAGCTTCACTGTGATTAACTTGGTCTGTGTTAGGAATGTAGGGCCAGATAAGGGCCTGCCATCCACGTGCCATCCTACAGCCCGAGCCAAAGACCAGAGCACAGAGGAGCATTCAGCTGGACAATGCCGAGTCCCAGTACAAGCAAGAATGTGAAGGACCATCGGGAACAGATCAGGAGCACAAGGAAAAACGGGGTTTTGAGTCGCGTTTCTTTGTGTTCCAGATCTGAGTTTTGTTTTCTTGGTTTGGAGTCCAGCTTAGGTATCTTGGTTTTTGTGGTCATGGTTTGTCTTTGATACTGTGTTTTGAACCCTGCCTGTTCTGATTATGATTCTTGGAGAACCCATAATAAAACCACTCTGCACTTGCAACTATGGCTCCACGGGTTGCAACCAAGGCTCTATGGGTCACAACCAAGGCTCTACTGGTCACAACCAAGGCTCTACGGGTCTCAACCAAGGCTCTATGGGTCTCAACCAAGGCTCTATGGGTCACAACCAAGGCTCTACGGGTCTCAACCAAGGCTCTATGGGTCACAACCAAGGCTCTACTGGTCACAACCAAGGCTCTACGGGTCTCAACCAAGGCTCTATGGGTCTCAACCAAGGCTCTATGGGTCTCAACCAAGGCTCTATGGGTCACAACCAAGGCTCTATGGGTTGGAGCCTTGGTTGCAACCCATAAAGCCTTGGTTGAGACCCGTAGAGCTATGGCTCCGCTGGCTGCAACCATGGCTCGGCAGGTTCTAACCATGGTTCCACAGGTTCTAACCATGGTTCCGCAGGTTCTAACCATGGTTCCGCTGGTTTGCCGACTAACTAAGAGTGGACAGAGGTTAGATAAGCCTGAAGCTTCCTAGTCTTGCTTCCGTTTGTCTTAAACGGTGCAGCAGTTACTTTTCAGACTTTCAGGTTCAGAAGTTCAGAAGTTACTTCTCGCAGCTTTATTGGACTTTACATGGTCGACCCACCAGGGTGTCACATTCTCCCATTCATTTCATTCACTCCCTCGCTGTCTGTACTTCTCGTGTGCTCCTGTGTTGATTGTTGCTCCTCCCTGCTTCACCCTCATGCACTCCCCTCCGCTTGTATCAGTTCATTGTCCCTCCCTCTCAAACCCCTTGGTCAACGAGTTCAGAGATGTCTTGGAGCTTCCGTATGAGAACAAATAACACTGAAACAGTTAATCTGCATGTGACTGAACAGTGTCATTTACAATTCCATGCAATTGATTATAGAGAGAGAAGTGGCTGTTTATGTTAAGGGGGGTTGGGTACTGTGTACTGTACTAGCCATCAACACAATAGGAGTGTTGGTGACTAGTAGATCTCTGGCAGATCCTACAGAGTTTACTTCAAACCTGCATCTTATATAATGAACACTGATGCATCAGATCCAGGAAATCAATGGCTTCCGAAGAAGGTCATTACCTGGAACCATGAAAGTAAATCTCCAGGTCTGGTTGCCGCTGGTTTGCTGGGATGTCCTGGGTTTTATTTTAAGGCCCACAGAAGTGAAGCTGGAGTTTAGCATGCGTGTAATTGAGCACAGAGGAAACTCACTCGTTGGCAGGGCTTCCTCAAGTGTGACAGTGTCAAAGACTGACATGACTGCTTCCTCCTGTAGGCGAGCTAGTGGATGTCAGAAGGTCAGAATATCTCAAGTGGGCCAATATCAATCTTCCCAAGACACATTACAATGACACATGGGGCAGATTTGGCTCCACAGGCCTGTCAGAACTTCCAGCTCACTTCCAGAACAGGCCCTTGTGAGACAAGGGCTTTAGAAGGAACCACATGTACCACCTGCCAGAATATCTGAGGATTAACAACTGGGTGTCAGTTTAGGAGCAAGAACTCCAGACTGCGTGGACCTTAGGCATGCTGTGAAGTCCTTTAAGTGTCCACTGGTTCTAAAATTAAGTGGATGCACTGCATGAGTCGTGAACAATTAAGTGTGCAAGTTAAGATCATCCAAATACCCATTCAAATCCCAATGTTCTTCCAGAACTGCTGACCTGTTCTTCTCAAGGTATACCTGGTGAGTTCTTTACCGTTAGCCAATAGCAAATTTGGTAAAAAATGGCTTCCTATGAAGATTCAGAACAAAGCTATAACCTACAAACAGCGTAAACTATTTCAACACTTTTACAGGATTCCTAAAGAAGCCCTGTTATATAAATATATATATATATATATATATATATATATATATATATATATATATATATATATATATATATATATATATATATATATATATATACAGGGGTTGGACAATGAAACTGAAACACCTGTCATTTTAGTGTGGGAGGTCTCATGGCTAAATTGGACCAGCCTGGTGGCCAATCTTCATTAACTGCACATTGCACCAGTAAGAGCAGAGTGTGAAGGTTCAGTTAGCAGGTAAGAGCACAGTTCTGCTCAAAATACTGCAATGCACACAGCATTATGGGGGACATACCAGAGTTCAAAAGAGGACAGATTGTTGGTGCACGTCTTGCTGGCGCATCTGTGACCAAGACAGCAAGTCTTTGTGATGTATCAAGAGCCACGGTATCCAGGGTAATGTCAGCATACCACCAAGAAGGACGAACCTCCACCAGCATCACGTAGTGACCTGGCCACTATCCTGCAGGAAGAATGGCTTAAAATCCCTCTGACCACTGTGCAGGACGCAGTATATGTCATTCCCAAGACCAACTGACAAAAAAAAAAACTGGCCGCAAAAGGAGGCCCTACACCATACTAATAAATGATTGTGGTCTAAAACCAGGTGTTTCATTGTCCATATATATATATATATATATATATATATATATATATATATATATATATATATATATATACATATATATACATATATATATATAAAATATGAATAAGAAGTCACACCTTTTTTTTTTGTAGAAAACAGATAAATATAAATAAAATATAGGTACAGATCTCAGGTATTGCCATTTAGGCTAAAAATACATTTATTTACATAAAAATATTACAAATATAAAAATACACAAATAGATTTGATTAGATTCTAATTACATATAGTAAGTAGTAAGAGGTTTTCTGAAAGCCTCTAAACGTGTATGTACTGGAGGTTGCAAGACTTTACATTTGTAAAGTCAACTCATCAATTCATCGTTTAAAATCAATGTCAACTAATTGCTGGTGACGTCGTGTATAAAACCACAGGAGAAGGGAACGCTCCGCAACAATGGCTATCAAAAACCCAACTTTAAAATTCTAGGACTACGCCAAGCTCCCCAGATCAGTAGAGGATGACGTACCCTTTCCAACTAACCCTGGATCCCATCCCTAGCTTCCAGGGGACCAGATATACAGGATATCATGGAGTCTTGCAAATCTGTATTCAACTTGGGCTTACACTAGACGGCCTTGTTGAGACGATTGCCAAAGACGATAACAGGCATCACACTCTAGAGCATTACACTGAGTGTTACGCTCCGCCTCCAACCACAGTCTTTTCGTAGTTATCAGGAAACTGAAGTGTTCAGTATCTGATCTTTGAAGTGCTATCGATCTAAGGAGTCATGTTACAATGAAATTCTACAAGTCAATACAACAGGCCATGATCGTTCTAACAAGCCCCGGATCACATTCCAGTCCTTTAGGAAACCAGAGCTACAGACCACTGAATCAAAAACCAAACCAAATCCCAAATGCCGTCTAGAAGTGCTGACCTACTCTTCTTAAGGTATACCTGGCAAGCTCTTTAACGGTAGCCGATAGCAGATTTGGTAGAAAATGGCTTCCTATGAAGATCCTGAACAATCTGTATATACTCAACCACTGTTGTTCCTCCTTCAAATACTAAACCCATTGACAAAAGAGGGACAGTTCAATGAGGAACAGCAGTGAAAATGGTGGACTACATGGATAAATATCGTTCCAGGCTGTAAAGGAGATGCCGGCACTGGCACTATAGCCCTCCCGTTCTTGACAGGTTCAGTAGAGCCTGGGAACCAGCACCAGCACGGGGACGAGCACCGGCACTTTGTTGCTGGTATGAGTGCACTGAATGAATCCAACAGGCTCACTGAGTACTGAAAGCACCGAAAGCATGCAGCTCCACAAAGTACAACGTTTCATTTTCCACCGCTTGACATTACCAAGCCGTCATCATGTCATGGTTCTGGACAAAAGGTTAAACAATCCCCCCAATGTGCGTTGGCATACGCCTTCGTCAGGGAGAGTGACTCTGTGCTCAGTTTCTTGAGCTGTACCGAGAGAGGTCCTTGGCTCAAGGCCCTGTTATCTCAGTGTGCTGGATGAGCTCTGAAACTGAGGTCACCGAGTTTCCAGTGGAAAGGAAATGAGGCGTTTGCCTTTAGCCTGCGAGGTCTGAGATGAAGGTGATAACGCCGGTGTTCTACATCCTACGCTATACTGCAAATTAGCTTCGCAAGGCGTACCGTGTACCAGCTCTTGAATAATCTGGTACTTGTGAATGTCACGGCCACTATTCGTTCATAGACCCAGTCAGACGCAAAGGTACAGATAGCCCACTGGTAGTAAAGACAGGGAGGGGACAGTGCAGATAGCCCACTGGTAGTAAAGACAGGGAGGGGACAGTGCAGATAGCCCACTGGTAGTAAAGACAGGGAGGGGACAGTGCAGATAGCCCACTGGTAGTAAAGACAGGGAGGGGACAGTGCAGATAGCCCACTGGTAGTAAAGACAGGGATGGGACAGTGCAGATAGCCCACTGGTAGTAAAGACAGGGAGGGGACAGTGCAGATAGCCCACTGGTAGTAAAGACAGGGAGGGGACAGTGCAGATAGCCCACTGGTAGTAAAGACAGGGAGGGGACAGTGCAGATAGCCCACTGGTAGTAAAGACAGGGAGGGGACAGTGCAGATAGCCCACTGGTAGTAAAGACAGGGAGGGGACAGTGCAGATAGACCACTGGTAGTAAAGACAGGGAGGGGACAGTGCAGATAGACCACTGGTAGTAAAGACAGGGAGGGGACAGTGCAGATAGACCACTGGTAGTAAAGACAGGGAGGGGACAGTGCAGATAGCCCACTGGTAGTAAAGACAGGGAGGGGACAGTGCAGATCCCCCACTGGTAGTAAAGACAGGGAGGGGACAGTGCAGATAGCCCACTGGTAGTAAAGACAGGGAGGGGACAGTGCAGATAGCCCACTGGTAGTAAAGACAGGGAGGGGACAGTGCAGATAGCCCACTGGTAGTAAAGACAGGGAGGGGACAGTGCAGATAGCCCACTGGTAGTAAAGACAGGGAGGGGACAGTGCAGATAGACCACTGGTAGTAAAGACAGGGAGGGGACAGTGCAGATAGACCACTGGTAGTAAAGACAGGGAGGGGACAGTGCAGATAGCCCACTGGTAGTAAAGACAGGGAGGGGACAGTGCAGATAGCCCACTGGTAGTAAAGACAGGGAGGGGACAGTGCAGATAGCCCACTGGTAGTAAAGACAGGGAGGGGACAGTGCAGATAGCCCACTGGTAGTAAAGACAGGGAGGGGGACAGTGCAGATAGCCCACTGGTAGTAAAGACAGGGAGGGGACAGTGCAGATAGCCCACTGGTAGTAAAGACAGGGAGGGGACAGTGCAGATAGCCCACTGGTAGTAAAGACAGGGAGGGGACAGTGCAGATAGCCCACTGGTAGTAAAGACAGGGAGGGGACAGTGCAGATAGCCCACTGGTAGTAAAGACAGGGAGGGGACAGTGCAGATAGACCACTGGTAGTAAAGACAGGGAGGGGACAGTGCAGATAGACCACTGGTAGTAAAGACAGGGAGGGGACAGTGCAGATAGCCCACTGGTAGTAAAGACAGGGAGGGGACAGTGCAGATAGCCCACTGGTAGTAAAGACAGGGAGGGGACAGTGCAGATAGCCCACTGGTAGTAAAGACAGGGAGGGGACAGTGCAGATAGCCCACTGGCAGTAAAGACAGGGAGGGGACAGTGCAGATAGCCCACTGGTAGTAAAGACAGGGAGGGGACAGTGCAGATAGCCCACTGGTAGTAAAGACAGGGAGGGGACAGTGGTTACAGGACCCCGCAGTCACGTTACTACTGGTAGCTCATTCAAGGGTGAGCAGACTGTGGAGACCCACAGTTCCCTGAATGCATCTACCTGCAGGCTTGCTTTGAATGCGTCCACAGTGATTGCTGGCTGTGTAACAAATACAACAGCGGCTCCGAACAGGCCAGGTCTGCGTGTGGGTTTGCTGTAATCTCTTCTGCAGAGGGGACATTTGTCTTTGGGACAGTGAACATTCTTGTCTCCACAGTGAGTGCTGGTGGAATCTGGCCGCTGATGCTGCTCGCAACTGAAGCCAAACTTTGGGCTCAGGTTGTGGGACGCAGGGCCAGGGTCCAGCACAGTTTGCTAATATCTCTGCTGTAATACAAACAACAGCTTTTATTACAACGACTTGAGCATGCAGAGCAGCATCTCGGCTTTTCCACCTTCGTAGAAAATTGGTCCAATCAATTTTTGGTCCATATTGTCCAGCCCTGGGTCTTATAATTCATCCAAACACCTACAGGAGCGCATCTGGAAGTGCAAAGACCCTCATTGCACCCTCCTCTTAAACCAGTATAGCCAAGCTCAGTAACCTGATAGTGATTTACCAACAACGTTCTGAGCAGCCCTACTGAATGATACTGTAGGTTCCTCGAGCGGCACATGCGGTAAGCAGCCGCACATGTTGCAAGCTAGGGAAAAGGCTGCCCGTTAAACTCCAGTGTTCTGCACATCCGGTAGCATCTGGGTAGCTCCCTCGCCAGCTGCCACAAGTGGTAGCTTTCATCTCTGCTACCACAAAAACGCCACAACGTCTGGCTGCACTCGTCCCAGAGCTGGTGGAGAAAGACTGGAGCTTAAACGTGGAACTCTGAGGTTTTTAAAAGCCTCAAACAACTCTAGCCAAATACTGAGTGCCAGCGTTCCTGTTGCTTTAGAGAGAGGGCTTTCTCCAGCTCGCACTTCCTCTGAGAAAGTGGAATTTGTCCATGTCCTTTATATCGTACCACGTTTGAGAAAGGCTTGGGTCTTGGACCCAGCAGTTTGAGAAATGCATTCTGGGAAGTCAGTTTAAGTTGTGGTCAAAGAGAAGTTGGATCTTTGATCCGCATTGTTAGGGATGCACCGATCCAACTTTCATCAGTTCCAGTACAATATTGCCAAAAGTATTCACACACCCATCCAAGTCATTGTATTCTGGTGTTCGAATCACTTCCATGGCCACAGGTGTATAAAACCAAGGACCTAGCCATCCAGACTGCTTCTGCAGACATTAGTGAGAGAATGGGTCGCTCTCAGGGGCTCAGTTAGTTCCAGCGTGGTACTGTGATAGGATGCCTGTGTTACAAGTGGGGTCATGAAATTTCCTCACTACTAGATATTCCACAGTCCACTGTCAGTGGGATTATAACACAGTGGGAGTGACTGGGAAAGACAGCAGCTCAGCCACAAAGTGGTAGACCACGTACCATGACAGAGTGTGGTCAGCGGATGCTGCGGAGGTCACCAACTTTCTGCAGAGTCCATCACTACAGACCTCCAAACTTTATGTGGCCTTCAGATCAGCTCAGGAACAGTGTGTAGAGCTTCATGGAATGGGTTTCCATGGCGAGCAGCTGCATCCAAGCCTTACATCACCAAGCACAATGCAGAGCATTGAATGCAGTGGTGTTAAGCGCCGCCACTGGACTCTAGAGCAGTGGGGAAGTGTTCTCTGGAGTGACCAATCACGCTTCTCCGTCTGGCAATCTGATGGACAAGTCTGGGTTTGGCGGTTACCAGGAGACGGTATTTGTCTGACTGCACTGTGCCGAGTGTACAGTTTGGTGGAGGGGGGGATCACGGTGTGGGGTGTCGTTCAGGAGTTGGCTTCGGCCCTTTGGTTCCTGTGAGAGGAACTCTTAACGTTTCACCTGACCAAGAGACTCTGGACCATTTCTTGCTCCCAGCTGGCCCCTTCCTGTTCCAACATGACCGCACACCAGTGCACGAAGCAAGGTCCATAAAGACATGGATGAGTGTGGAGGAACTGGACTGGCCTGCACCCCAACCCGATAGAACACCTCCGGGATGAATGAGCGGAGACTACGCGCCAGGTCTTCTCGTCCAACATCAGAGTCTGACCTCACAAATGCACCTATGGAAGAATGGTCAAGAATTCCCATAAACACATTCCCAAACCTTCCCAGAGGAGCTGAAGCTGTTATAACTGCAAAGGGTGGGCCGGCATGAGCCTATGGGTTAGGAAAGGGATGTCACTCAAGTCTGTATGTATGTGAAGGCAGACGAGCGAATACTTTTGGCAGTATAATGTATCTAGAACTTCCAGAAGACTTAAAGCGTTCCCACCCACTGTGCACCCCACCAAAACCATAAACAGGGTAGTGAAAGTCTGCAGGCAGGCTCCACAGATGGGAATAGCTGTTTACACGCTCTCCTCATCAGAAGCCTGAAAGAGGACTAGGTGCTATATGTATAACCAGGCTATGCGCTACAGCAGCCTGCACATAATAACCACGAGGAGGGCTGCGTTAACAAGGGCTGCCAGGCTTCAAGCCTACAGATTTATTTCCAGACAATACAGTAGACCTCTTCATGGCTGTTTGAATGTGCCATGTAGCCTGGCATTGAACGGCATGACGGTTCTCCGCAGGAATGCCTCTAATTGGTCCCACATGATGGCAGTGACAGCCAAGGCACTTTGGCAATATCCTGCCCAGGGGGAAGGGAACGGGAGGAGAGGAGGGCGATGGACAGGAGGGAGCACCGAAGTCGTTCTGGAAGGATTTATAAAGCGAGCGTTTCCAGGGAATTAGTTACTGAATGAATGCTAATGCTAATTATGACGCTAACGCACACCGAGCAGGGTCTTCTGAGCTGGTTGTGTACAAGCCGCACTGGGGAACTGTGGGTAATTGTATTTTTATAGGCGCCTATGAAACAGCCAATTAAAAGGCACAGTCCTTGGCGTATGCAGAGCGCACGGCAAAAACACCAAATACTAAAAAGGTGGTTTAACCGATTGCATTAATCCGCTCTGAGCTGAAAACTAGCACGGCCCACAGTTCATTCCCCTTTTACTGCGGCTACAAAAGAGAACGGTGGAAAAAGTCTTCGGTGAGCGCTAAACCAGAATGCCCCCGGTGTTCGGGAAGCAGCTCGGAAAGGGATCGTCTGGCATGAACCGGTGGCCTAATTAGAGGAAGAGTATCCCACTCATTACCTCCACGCCTCTCCTCACTACTAAACTCACTACTAAACAAGATATTTATCTGTTTTCACTTCTCTGCGCCCGCCACTTCTTTCAGTGCGCGCATAAACATGTTTCGGCTGTGCTTCTCCGGGAGCTTTGGGAGAGAGCGACTGTGTGCTGAGGAAACAGTATCATGGCAACCCCGGCGAGACAGCTAAAAGGCTTCTTTGTGCAACCCTGAAAGAAGGTTGATGGTGGGTGGGGGGGGTTGGTGGTTGAGGAAGCCGGGAGAGGTGCCCGCTGTAGGCCTGGATGGACAGAGAGGGATGGAGAGAGCTTTCCTGGCGTATAATGGTAATAAGTTTAATCGTTTAGGAGAACAGACTTTTACTTGGAGCAGGCTGAAAGTGATTCCACCGCCTGGCAGGTCTTTAGAAGTAATGGTGGGTCGGGTCCACTGCGCTACCATGGAGAAGCTCCAGCATGCCAGCTCTCCAGTTAGCCTCCTGTCACAGTGCTGGAAAGGGCTTGGCTTGGTACACGGCCTTCAGGATAAAAACGGTGGGCACGACTGGTGGAAACGAAAGTGTACAGTAACTCAGTAAGTGTGATGCGTTAGTGTGCTGTAAGTAGCGTGTTGGTGTACAGTAACTCAGTAAGTGTAATGTGTTAGTGTGCTGTAAGTAGTGTGTTGGTGTACAGTAACTCAGTAAGTGTAATGTGTTAGTGTGCTGTAAGTAGTGTGTTGGTGTACAGTAACTCAGTAAGTGTAGTGTGTTAGTGTACTGTAAGTAGTGTGTTGGTGTACAGTAACTCAGTAAGTGTAGTGTACTTTAAGTAGCGTGTTGGTGTTCAGTAACTCAGTGAGTGTAATGCGTTAGTGTGCTGTAAGTAGTGTGTTGGTGTACAGTAACTCAGTAAGTGTAATGTGTTAGTGTGCTGTAAGTAGTGTGTTGGTGTACAGTACTCAGTAAGTGTAATGTGTTAGTGTGCTGTAAGTAGCAGTAACTCAGTAAGTGTAATGTGTTAGTGTGCTGTAAAGTAGTGTGTTGGTGTACAGTAACTCAGTAAGTGTAATGTGTTAGTGTGCTGTAAGTAGTGTTGGTGTACAGTAAGACAGTAAGTGTAATGCGTAAGTGTACTGTAAGTAGTGTGTTGGTGTACAGTAACTCAGTAAGTGTACTGCGTTAGTGTACTGTAGTAGTGTGTTGGTGTACAGTAACTCAGTAAGTGTAATGCGTAAGTGTACTGTAAGTAGCGTGTTGGTGTACAGTAAGACAGTAAGTGTAATGCGTAAGTGTACTGTAAGTAGTGTGTTGGTGTACAGTAACTCAGTAAGTGTACTGCGTTAGTGTACTGTAGTAGTGTGTTGGTGTACAGTAACTCAGTAAGTGTACTGCGTTAGTGTACTGTAGTAGTGTGTTGGTGTACAGTAACTCAGTAAGTGTAGTGTGTGGTGTGCTGTATGTAGTGTGTTGGCGTACAGTAACTCAGTGTAATGTGTTAGTGTACTGTAAGTAGTGTGTTGGTGTACAGTAACTCAGTAAGTGTATGCGTTAGTGTACTGTAAAGGTGTACACACACAACTTACAGTAAGTGTAACTTGTTACTGTAAGTAGTGTGTTAGTGTACTGTAAGTAGCGTGTTGGTGTACAGTAACTCAGTAAGTGTAATGCGTTAGTGTACTGTAAGTAGTGTGTTGGTGTACAGTAACTCAGTAAGTGTAATGTGTTAGTGTGCTGTAAGTAGTGTGTTGGTGTACAGTAACTCAGTAAGTGTAATGTGTTAGTGTGCTGCAAGTAGTGTGTTTGTGTACAGTAACTCAGTAAGTGTAAGTTAGCTGTGTTGGTTGGTGTACAGTAACTCAGTAAGTGTAGTGTATTAGTGTACTGTAAGTTGCGTGTTGGTGTGCAGTAACTCAGTAAGTGTAGTGTGTTAGTGTGCTGTAAGTAGTGTGTTGGTGTACAGTAACTCAGTAAGTTTAATGCGTTAGTGTGCTGTAAGTAGTGTGTTGGTGTACAGTAACTCAGTAAGTGTAATGTGTTGTTAGTGTACTGTACAGTAACTCAGTAAGTGTAATGCGTTAGTGTACTGTTGGTGTACAGTAACTCAGTAAGTGTACACTTACTGAGTTACTGTAAGTGTTAGTTGGTGTACTGTAAGTAGTGTACACCAACACGTGTTGGTGTACAGTAACTCAGTAAGTGTAATGTGTTAGTGTGCTGTAAGTAGTGTGTTGGTGTACAGTAACTCAGTAAGTGTAATGTGTTAGTGTGCTGCAAGTAGTGTGTTTGTGTACAGTAACTCAGTAAGTGTAATGTGTTAGTGTGCTGTAAGTAGTGTGTTTGTGTACAGTAACTCAGTAAGTGTAATGTGTTAGTGTGCTGTAAGTAGTGTGTTGGTGTACAGTAACTCAGTAAGTGTAATGTGTTAGTGTGCTGTAAGTAGTGTGTTGGTGTACAGTAACTCAGTAAGTGTAGTGTGTTAGTGTGCTGTAAGTAGTGTGTTTGTGTACAGTAACTCAGTAAGTGTAATGTGTTAGTGTGCTGTAAGTAGTGTGTTGGTGTACAGTTACTCAGTAAGTGTAGTGTGTTAGTGTGCTGTAAGTAGTGTGTCGGTGTACAGTAACTCAGTAAGTGTAATACGTTAGTGTGCTGTAAGTAGCGTGTTGATGAAAGAAGAGTTGGTGAAACTCAATACATCCGTCACTGCAGTGTAAAGCGGTTATATGGGGAGAACCGGCCACAAGCAACGTACTTTACACACGTTTCACACTGAGCTGACCAGCAAACATCAGAAGCCGGTCATTAGCCTATTAGCCTTCATCAGCAGGCTGTGTGGTGAAGCCTGTTATGCTGAGAATGCATGTCTCAAACCTGTCACTCAAACCGGACAACTTAGATTTTTACTGGCACTGTAATCAGCTCATTATTAGTAAACACACACTGTGTGTTCAGGGTAAACATGAATGTCATGTCAGTTATGCATCTGGTTAAAACGTGTTGTTAATACAATTAAGCAAATTTTAGCCAAAACTACTTTTTACACATATTTCTACTTTTTACATGTTTATTGGTCAGTTTTTAATGTTTATTGTTCATGTTTATTAATTCAGTTTTGATTAGTCCACAGTATTCTTCACTCAAATTCACCAACACACACAATAAAGACTGATTTTTCAATATTTATATACAGAAATATTGATGATTTTTGAGGATATTATTTCCTGCAGGTCCTCGGTTCCACTGTGCGCTCCATTACGGTACAATTATCATCGGCTCTGTAAAAGGCTAAAAGCTAACAACATCAGCAGGGATTGTGCCACTTCATTTCTGGGAAATCAGCTGAGTTGTGAAAGATGAGTATCTGGTCCTTATGTTTTTTAGGCACTCTGAGTTCTCACTACACCATGATAATGCACTGACGGTCCACTCTGTTACATAACAGTTCAATAGTCCGTATTCTACGTTCATCATTTTCATCGGAATGGTTTGTAAATCCAGAGAGATCATCTTTAACTGTCAGGTGAAAATGTCCACCCCGTTACTGTGCACCCCGCAGTACTGTGCACCCCCCGTAACTCTGCACCCTATTTGACATGTTAATGCAACAGGGTAGGCCACCATGTTACAAAGGCCAATGTATATAATACTCGTGATCATTATGTAATCTGTGACAGACCCATGTCTGAATCCTTCCATGTTTTTTATGATTATACTATAATATGGCAGCTAATTAATTCTTATAGACAGAATGTTTAAAATGATAAGTTCTTCTGTCAGTAATACAGTTTGGTAAGTCTTTAGTAATATTTTAAAAACATTTCCTTGGCCTCTTCTGTAAAGCTGCCACTTTGGAGATACTTGTTTTTCTTTGGAGAGCAACATACACATCATGAACACATTTCCAATGGGATATGTAATAATAATATATTAATATTTTGGGCACTTTATTGTGGGCCACGTTGTAAACAATGCTTTACCTGTAGCTCAGCAAAGGATTTGCATAAAATTTGTAATTTAATTTTAATACCACAACAACAACAACAACAACAACGAGTCGGTTTGTGTAAAAACCAAACCATTTGGTACACTGAGAAAGACTGGAAAAACTTCTGGTCATGTCCATAACAGGGTGGACATACTATAGAATCCAACATTTAGAAAAGTCTATAGTCTAAAACCTATGTCTAAATCTAAAAGTCAAAATTCTATGACTGATAACAAGTCCTGTATAATATCATGTGATTACAGTAAAGAGAAAGCCTGTCTCCCAGTGGTGTCCCAATGACCCAAAAAATCAATCAAAAGTCAATTAAAGCCTACTCCTGCTATGGAATGGCTCTCTGAAAGTTTCGGTTGCTCTCATGTGGCCCATGTATGATCAAGTCGATAAGCTCGGCTAGTTTTCAGGTTAGCCGTTTTTGGCTACAGACTGTGCTAATAAACATGAGGAGCGCTGGAGACTAAACGCTGTTTTACTGTTCTGTGAGTGTTTCTGTAGACCTGAACCGGCCACCCCTCTGGACTCCTCTGGGCGTTCATTCAGCTGCTAATGTCTATGAGGCTCTTCTGTTTTGTTTACTTGGCAGGACCCTTGTCTCTGGTAGGTGGTAGCTTTGAAGAGGTCCAGCTGCTCAGAGGTTCGTTCCTGGGTCCATGCTGAAGGTGGCCTGCCTTGTTTTCATAAACTAAGCATTTGAGTCCAATTCCTCTGCCTGGTACTGTACCTCCTGTGAGCACGACGTGTGCAACGCTCCAAATACCTGATGCGTGTTTCCGGATACCGTATGGTTAACATGCTGATTCCGGCTCTGGGATGCATCACTGATAACTGCACAGAGAATACCGTAATGCAACTGCTGATGAGAATACCATGAAGCGGTTTCTACAGAACCACTCAGCGCCGTGCTCGGGCTTGCCAAGAGACAGTAGACCCCGGTATGTCATGGAGAGGCTGCTGGACTGAGAACTGTCAACCGACCAAAACTATCCAGCCAACAGCGTCCCACGGGCAGCGTCCTGTGACCACTGTTGAAGCACTAGAGGATGACCAGCACTGCACTGTGCAGCAGCGGATGAGCTATCGTCTCTGACTGTATATCTACAAGGTGAACGTTATACCTGGTCTGTGGTGGTCCTGGGTAGGGGTCATGACATTGAAGGCTAGCATAAAAGAGGGCACATACGTAGTACGTAGTATGTGACCAAACTGAAGATCTGTGGTGTAGTGCAGATCCCCAGATGGTGTTCTACTCAGTCAGAGTTTCTAGTATACAGGGGGAGCCATCTGTTTACATTTACAGAGGGACTTAGTGTTTATCATGTTACAGGTGGGCCAATGTAGTGTTGGGAGTCTTGCCCAAGGACTCCTATTGGTGTAGCACAGCGTAGTCACCCAGACCGGGATTCGAACCCCAGTCTCCCACATGTGGTGGTGGCTCCCTGGCAGGTAGTGGTGTTATCCGCTGAGCTACACCAACCACAGCATCCCATCATGCACCGTGGCCTCACCAGCTTTCAGCCTGCTTCAGCCAGAGAACATGGTGATGGGTGCCCATAGATTGCCATTTTCCAAACCAAGGAAACCGACCCACAGACACATGTTAAAGCTCTGTGTTTTGGTTGGTGGGGGGACAAAAAAAAAAAAGACCATTAAAAGTGTAATGCCTAGCCGTTTTGGGCTTGGCTCTTTATTTGGCAGGGAGTGTAGAAACATCACTGTAGGCTGAAGGTTGAATTCCATATAGAAAAACAATTAACACCACTAATGGCCATGTTATGGTATATGTATACGACTTGGGGGAGCCAACGAGTAGGCTTAACACGCCCTGTTATTGTTCTAAGCTAGTGGCAGCCAGTGGCATCTACCCATTGCGTACGGACAGGGTTAGACTGATGTCTGAATGTCAACAACCGCTGGTGTAAACCGATTAGTCATGAAAACATTGCGAGCCCATCATATCGTGTGCCAGTTCCGCTTTAGAAACGTGCTGGTGTTGTTGCGCTGTGTAAAACCAGGTGAGAGTTGGAAACAGAAGCTGTGGAACAGGTATAACGTGCTTCGGTTGATGAGCAGGTGAGCACAGGAGACTTAGTAGGGGGGGTAGAAGTGGGAAGTGCAGGTAAAGCTACACCTGTTTGCTGCAGGGCTCTGGATGACGGAATGTAACCTGTTACTCAGCGGGTGTGAAGGGATATATGGGGTTTGATGAGTGCCTCAGATTATGCAACAGCAGTCTGACTTGAAGAGCATTAACTGCAGCCTGACTGATAAGCCCAAAAAAGACAAAGAATTGGTCCCCTGTGACTGAACCGTACCTAACAGCGCGTAACACCTCCACAGGAACCAATAACAGCTGAGATTGGATTTTACATGAACTGGACAAGTTTCTGGATGTAGCCACATCAGTGTTCAGACACTCTTCCATCAATGAATTGTGTCGTTGGTCCAGATTTGGTGGATGCCTTCCACTGTATCATTCCCTACCTGGGTCTGAAGACCCACAGACATAAACACGCTAAAGCTCTGTATTCGTGTGGGCAGGAGGCCATTTGTTACCTAGACCGGGAATAGAACCCCCGTTTCCCACTCGGGATGGTAAGCTCCCAGGCAGGTAGTGGTGTTACGCACTGAGCCACACCAAGCACTTTTTAAAAGTCCCAGAAAAAGAATATGTTCTGGAAAGCAAGAAGACAGGGATGTTCACCGTAAAGAAAAGGAATAGTGTTGGCTAGTGCCTTGCAGGATGCTAGTCACCAAGAAGGAATAAAATACTCTTCCTCATTGAAACTATTCCTTCATTGAATTTAACAGTTGTGAGGATTCTCCAGTTTGGGATTTCATAGCTTCATTAGATGTTTAGTGGGACGCTAGTGTGATGTTGCGTCTACAGCTGACAGTATCAGTTGCTCAGACCACTTAGGTTCAGTTCCACGAAACTGGGACTCAAAACGGGCTGCAGTTGGATGAACGTAACCAAAGATGAGCTATCTGGAGCAAGTTCTCGGGAGTTCTTGCTTATCTATCAAATTATTGTCTTGCTGAAGACAGTCAAATGGGTGTGTGTCCTATTTCCTCCGAGAAAGATACCATCTCAGCTGTTGGGATTCCTCAAATACTGAACGTTTTTGACCCCAGTTTGACTTCCTCCCTGCTGGCTGCAAGCTCGTGTTTGTACAGAGCATTGTCATACACGAACTGGAGGAGTACGGCAGCTGTCTCCACCAGCATAAATATATTAATACAGTAATTACCAGGATGAATAATTTGCCAATGGAGCATTGTGTGCCATCCATTAGGCCGTTATACAATGCAGTATGTTCAGTCTCGGTGTACTTTTATAAGGGCACTTTAAGAGGTCTGTTATCAAATGGAAAGGCCGGCTGTAATGGACTTGCTGGGAAATACGGAGTGTCCTGGTTTCTGTTTCCTTTGCTGTATAACATCCACTCTTTAAACCATATAACGATGAGGAACGCATAGACACGATGAAACGACAGTTCGCTGCCTTCACTCTTAGAACTGCAGAACACCCAAGACGTGTTTGGTGTCTGAAGTTTGCGTCTACAGTTTCACCCTGAATACACAAAGCTGACACAGCTAGAAGGTAACTGGAAACTTATAACTACCACTTAGCATTGTCTAAACCATCACCCACTTACCTCAAACTGTGTGCAGGTGTTAAGTGATCTGAAATAGAGTTGCATATGTGCTTTCTGACACTGCATAACAAACTACAGACAGAAATCCAGACCTCCAGTTGGCCGCTGCTGTTGTTTGGATGGCATACTTTTGTCCACTTTTATGAATAACAACATGGCATACCGTTTCAGAAACCACCAAAGCAAGTCTGTGATGAATTAGGCATGCAGTTTGCGCAATGCTAATTGGTAGACATGAGCCACGTTAGCCTTACAGCTCAAGGAAAAGTCCCATGAATATTTAGATGTTGACAAAGTTACCATAGCTGGTTAGTTCGACATACTGGAGATTAAATTAGGATATTGATATCAGCTTGAATTTGGGGGTATTCACATCTAAAGTAAGTAGGAACTGTGTATTTTCTTGCTTGGACCCCTGAGCAGCCAATTTGTTCGTTACTTTTGAGCCCCCCCACCAGAACCTTTTTATGGGCTCAAAAAGGCATTGGCCAACTGGCTGCTTAGCTGCTCCATGGTCAGTACTAATGAGGTTTCGTGTCGACCTTAAGTGTGGCGATTGGAATCTGTTGGTGCTAATTGCTAATATGACGTCCAAAGAGCATCACTGCTGGTAAAGCAGACCACCATTAGGCTGCAAAATCAAAACAGACCCATAAGAGACTCAGCAAAAACATGTCGGCGTACCCAACTGACTATTCTGGTACATTCTTAAAAGGGAAAGGAAAAATGTGCTGGTCAGCCCAGAATCACGAAGACCCAGAAGACAATAGAGAACAACAGAATTCTTTCCTCGGTGTAGACAAACCCTCACAACTCCTGACCAGATCAGACAAAACACCCTCTTGGATCAGTGTCAAAGTCATCAATCAAAAGAAAACAGCACCACAGTGAACAGAGTAAACCCGCCACAACATGTAAACCACTGGTCAGCACAAAAAAACAAGGAGACTAGATCAGACTGCAGCTCCAGAACAATATCGTACGAGACAAGGAGACAATTTCTACCAGCCAGAGCGACCGGAGGTAAAGAGAGTGGGGGAAAAGAGGGAGCAGCTCGTGGTCCAGAGCATACCACCAGGAAAGAAACCAAGCATCTGATGGTGTCTGCTGGTTCCAGACTTCAGGCAGTGATTGAGTGTTTTTACATGCACTTAATAATCCGAGCAGAATCAGATTCCGGCAGGTTCTTAAACGCTCCGAATTAGATTAGGGCCTAGAAATCCAATAAAAGAGCTGGATATTAGCTCAGCATTCTGGTTTTTCAGGGCACGAGTTCTCTTACTCTGATTTCTCCGTATGCACATGTGCAAAAAAATAGATGGGCTAGCAGAAATAAGCTAGTAGCCCTTAACACAGCAACCGGGAGGAGGCAACCAATCCCTTCTGGAGTGAAACCAAAGATGATGCATGATGGTATCTTGTGGTGAAGTGAGCTGATGTTTGGAAATAAGGATCCAGCATACAGTTTGGGTTTTACATCACGTCTTATTCTGAGTATCTGGTTGCCAAGCAGAAATCTGATAAGCGTCTGACTCATGTAGATCCCGAGTTACCATTATCTGATTCGTCAAGCGCATGCGAACATGGGGAATGGATGACTGGCAAATTCTGATTTCCCGAATTTACGTTTACGGCATTTAGCCGACAGCTTATCGAGCTGAGGAGGTTGGGTTCCGCCCTTGAGCCTGGTTCCTCTCGAGCTTTCTTCCTTACCCAAGGGAGTTTTTCCTCGCCACAGCTACCTCTGGCTTGCTCATGGGGGGCTTTCCCTTTCCCCTGTCTTTCTTTTCCTTTATATAAACAGATTTTCTGTGAAGCTGCTTTGAGACAACGTTAGTTGTGAAAAGTGCTATACAAATAATAATAATATTGATTGATTGATTGTCCAGAGTGACTCATATTACAGGTAGGCCAATGTAGTGATAGGCGTCTTACCCAAAGACTCAGAGTATAGCATAGTCACCCAGACCAGGAATCAAACCCCATCTCCCAAATGGCATGGCAGCTTACCGGTGACCAGTGGTCTCATCTGTTGCGCCACACCAACCACCGACCAACTGCTGAGTGCATGTAAACCCCTCTAATGATTTCCAACCAAGTACCAAAACCAACAAATCAGTTTCTGATTGTGTGAAATGCCTGTTTGAAATACGATGAATACAAATACCTGGACATTAAAGCTGAAAGTCTGAACCCCGGATCCCAATCTACCCCAACTTTTTTTGCAATTACGAGCCAATATGGATGTGAATTTGATGTTGTGTGTCAATAGAAAAAAACAAAACGTTCAAATTTTAAAATTACAGACAGTCGTCTGCCTGACTCCACCAAAGTTCTACCAGACATAAACAGTCTGCTAGCCACAAACAGAGAGCTTTCGGCTCAAAGGAAACCTCTCTCCATCTCACCAGATGGATCAGTACGCTCCAAAGGACGCAAAATGTCTTCATCCACTGGAGGAAGAGACACAATCCGGGAGGAAAATGACATAATCTCTGATCTGCTCTGGTTTTATTAGCATAAAATAATGGGTTTCAGCTCCTGGAATGCGCTTTTTAATGGTCGGATCTTTACAAGCGTGTGCCATGTACTTCCTCTTTGTGCTTATTATGTAAAGCGTTCCTCCTGGAATCGTTTGAAGTCACGCTTCCCTTCCATTCCCCTCCAAAGTTTCAATTTCCAGCAGAAGGGAAAAGTGCAGAAGCGTTTTGATGGTGTTACGGTGTATGAATAAAAGCATGCTTTCATTGTGTATGGAATATTTCTCACTTCTTGCTCAGTGAATCAAGCTCGGAGACTGTGGACGAAAACATCCACCCAAGAGAGGCTCCCCTGTCAGACACTGGCCACTGATAAAGGTCTACAGGACGGCTAGGTTCTTTAAGCTATTGGTCTGTAGACCAATATGACAGAGGGCGACAGAGAGCCATTGTCCTGGAGATGACCAGGTAAAAGCATCAACCAAAAAAGGTAAATAATTCACCTGTACTGGACTGAATTTTGGAATGACGATCTGTGGTGTGTCCAGGGTTGGGATCGCGCAGGCCGGAGGTCTTTTAAAAAAGGATAAAAGTAAACTCTAACTAAAGTGCATATTAATTTCAAACTGCACTGTTTCTATAATGAGAATTTTATCATGGCATAGTTACTGCCAATAAGTGCAGTGTGTTTTGAGAGCTCCACTTACTTTCTGGTAAGACGTGAACTGAAGCTGGCAGCCAATAAAGTCTGGCCACACGAAACAGCAGCACAGCTGTAAGGAATTTTAACAGGAAATTCAGGGAATATTACCAGGAATTCTATGGAATTTTATACATTTACAGATGCATCTAATTTTTTCTAGGTATTTCAGCATTACTTAAATATAGAATAAGTGCTTGTAGGTATTTAAACATTCCGTATTACTTAAATATAGAGAAAGTGCTTATTAATTTTTATTAAATTATTATTGCTGAAGTGTACATACATTGCACACAGTTGGTTAAATATGCCAGTAAGTAAGCTGAATAGCTAGCTAAATACTAGCTAGCTATACGATGCAATTTAAAAACAACACGTGTTTTTAGTGTAATATATCTCAAAACATAAATAGTGTAGCCATGCATCCTGATCATATATTCCATGTGTAATAACACTTATCTCCTCATCATCAAATGAAAACTCTGTGACACTCTATCATTCCGGTCACTCCAATGGACACACCCCCATCTCTGCACACACTCACTCCTAAATGCCCTATGTGTGTGTGTATATATATATATATAATTATTATTATTCTACCCTGTTCTGTACTACTGTTTACATATATTGCACTGCTAAATTATTTATATTACTGCGTACTTGCACTGTCTGTATGGCTGACATCAGTCATCTTCTTAATTTGCACAGCAAATGGTATACCACTACCTTCGTTACACAGACACTAAGGACTCTATTTTTATACTTTCATACTTTATAATGTATCTTTGTCTCTGTATCACCCTATCTTGTCCTTCTCTTGTTACTTCTGTGTACTTTGTATATCTACTACTGGATGCCTTGAATTTGCCTCTGGGATCAATAAAGTATCCATCCATCCATCCATCCATCATCTCATCTCACCTAAATCGTTTAATTCCTTCCAGGTCACGAGGTGCCGGAGCCTATCCCAGCGTTATGCGGGCGGAGCCCTAGACAGGCTGCTAATCCTGTGGTTGGTGTAGCTCAGCGGATAACACCATTACCCTCCAGGGAACCACCACCACATGTGGGAGACTAGGGTTCATATCCCGGTCTAGGTGACTATGCTGTGCTACACCAATAAGAGTCCTTGGGCAAGACTCCTAACACCACATTGGCCTACCTGTAATATAATTACCCTTGTAAGTTGCTCTGGATAAGAGCGCCAGCTAAATACCATAAATGTAAATGTAATCCATCACAGGGCAGACATACACATCCACACACTCACTTATACCTAGGGTAGCAATTTAGCATCTTCAGTTCACCTGACTGCACGTCTTAGGACTGTGAGAGGTAACCACAACACCTGGAGGAAACCCACACAGACTCAGGGACAACATGCAAACTCCATACAAGGGCCCCCAGGCCCTTCAATGCTGTGAGGCAACCGCGCAACCCATGTGTAATCAAGGTGCAGTTATAATTTAAGTACATTTGATTATAGTTCTCTATGAATAACTTGTTTAGCTTGTATTAAATGCGTTTGAACGTGAATATAAAAACTATATAGTGTTTTATTAACACACTTTCAAACAGAACACCCACTCACATATCTGTATTCACGAGCCGAGGAATCAATAAGTAATGAGCATCAATCCGCACTGGTCTATTCACGCTCCGTCCACAAATCTGCTGTTCTGCTGCTGATGCAATGCTTGAACAAGCTCTACAGGGCATTAGCAAAAATCTCGCTGAACTTAATGAGAACCTAGCACACGTCTCGGACGTTCTAGTTGGGCAGACAGGTGTTAACCTGGACGTGAAACACAAACATGACAAAAGAAGGACTACAGTACAACACAAGACCTTCTCGATCCCCCAGTGCTCCGTCTGGGCCCGTCCGCCTCTCGCTTCTGAATGCAGTTAGTGTTGAGTTTGGCTCAGCTCTGTCGTTTATTTTCAGGTTTTTGATTCTCAGACATCACAAAAGAGACCTCCTGAATTCTTAATGGAGGGGAAATTAGCACCGAAAACTCCCCTTCCAAACTGCATCATCGAAACTCAAGCTTCAGTACAGGGAGAGAACGGCCCAGAGCACAGCGTGTCGGGGATTAATGAAAGACAAGGGCTTCTGAGCAGCGTACAAGCAGCATCCACGACGTCCACATGCAGACTCATCCACATTACTACCAATAGCTTCTGAACCATATGACCAGCACTGTATGGCTTGGCTCAATCATGACATCACTTGTCTGATCCAGACGATTCATGTGTGTGCGGTTAGGTGACCCGAGTCCCGACATGACCACAGCAACAACGTCACGTGAATGAGTGACGCGCGTCATGAACAAATAAACTAACCAGCAGAACACTCTCCGTCATAGACTCTCTCCTCCCCATACACCAGGGGGAGGAGAGAGGGCAGCCCTATCCACGGCACCCAGGGAGCAGTTCGGGGCCAGGTGCCTTGCTCAAGGCCACTTCAGTCAGTAAGGTTGGTTGCCTAACCCCCTGCCCATGACCGCCCCTCAGAAGGCTGCCTGAACAGCTCGTTTCCCCCGAACACCTCTGAGCTCTTCATTAGTAGACCGAAACAAATGAGAAGGAGGGTCAGATTCTTTGCTTCCGCATCGTTTAACAGCTCCGAATTCAGGTTCGGTGCTGCTGCCACGGTAACGCTGAACGCTGACGTATGTGCAGCCAAAAAATTCACCAGAATTCCAAACTGACCGTTCCCACTAGGGCTGGGAATCTGGTCTAGGCCGTGTGTCCAATGTAGAACCACATATGAAAGTGGCTCAGATCTGATTTGAAAAGTCCTTTAGTGTCTGTGTAAAGTCCTTTAGTGTCTGTGTAAAGTCCTTTAGTGTCTGTGTAAAGTCCTTTAGTGTCTGTGTAAAGTCCTTTAGTGTCTGTGTAAAGTCCTTAGTGTCTGTGTAAAATCCTTAGTGTCTGTGTAAAGCCCTTTAGTGTCTGTGTAAAGTCCTTAGTGTCTGTGTAAAGTCCTTAGTGTCTGTGTAAAGTCCTTAGTGTCTGTGTAAAGTCCTTAGTGTCTGTGTAAAGCCCTTTAGTGTCTGTGTAAAGTCCTTAGTGTCTGTGTAAAGCCCTTTAGTGTCTGTGTAAAGCCCTTTAGTGTCTGTGTAAAGTCCTTAGTGTCTGTGTAAAGCCCTTTAGTGTCTGTGTAAAATCCTTAGTGTCTGTGTAAAGTCCTTAGTGTCTGTGTAAAGTCCTTTAGTGTCTGTGTAAAGTCCTTAGTGTCTGTGTAAAGTCCTTAGTGTCTGTGTAAAATCCTTAGTGTCTGTGTAAAGTCCTTAGTGTCTGTGTAAAGTCCTTAGTGTCTGTGTAAAGTCCTTAGTGTCTGTGTAAAGTCCTTAGTGTCTGTGTAAAGTCCTTTAGTGTCTGTGTAAAATCCTTAGTGTCTGTGTAAAGTCCTTAGTGTCTGTGTAAAATCCTTTAGTGTCTGTGTAAAGTCCTTAGTGTCTGATTTGACAAGTCTCCAGCTGTGGCACATTTGGCTACATACATATTTGTGATCAAAGAGTTTATAACTTCAAAAGGGATTACATTTCTGAATCCACTATTTGTATTTACACTGTTTGGCCTATTTTGGCCCTTGGAGCCATCCGTAGTGCCATGCAGGGATGTGGGTCTCCATCACTGAGACTGTTGGCGCACTGCCAGCAATCTGACGCAGTACTGACACACATGAAGCCACTTCTAAAGTAAAACGGTTCACTTCTTTTTCGATGCAGTGCGATTTAACATCACGTGATCCCAAGCGATGCACGAGGACACAGGCACTGATGTTTTAATTTTATCACTTTAATTAATTAAATAATTTTGTCATTTTACACTTCACTAGTATTGCAACTCACAATTATCATGCTTCTGGGTGCTTCCCCCACACCACCCAGTGATGTCACACTCACATGTTCCCAGTCTTCCAGTCAATCCCGCTCTAGGTCTCCTGAGTATTAGCCCACTTGTCTTCAATCACCAGTCAGTATATGCTAGTTATCTACTCTGGTTCTGCCCTCTTTCGTTCTCCGACTACCGATCTCTATCTTGTCCCTATTGGCTTTTCCCTCTCTTCTACTCTCTGTTTGACCTCTGTCCGCCCTCTGACTATCCTCCCTGTCTCTCCCCTGTACTCTGGGTGCCTCACTGACAGTCTACCCCGGTTCTGACCTAAGCCTGTTCCTTGACTTTGACCTCGCCTTCTCCATTGGTTCTCCATTTGGTCGTGTTTTGTTGCCGTGTTTAACTGCCCAATTGTTCAATAAAGCTCATCTGACTTTTAGCACTGCACGCGTGAGTTCTTTATTTCTGACAAACCCTTATCCCTTTCACACACAAGCCATTTTCACAATCCCTGTATTGCGAAATAAAGTCTCTGATGAAAGATGAAATAAAACCTGCAGCCCGTACTCAATAACACTAATAACACTGGATATCTAAATTAACAAGTTACCGCCTCAGAACAAGCAGAGGTGTTAGCCAGCAGGGCATTGCGAAAGTTGGAATACTTTGCTCACCGGTCTTCATGATAAGAAGGGAGAGACCAACATCTCCACACTAAAGCTAAGTTGCTGCATGGTGCCCGTGTACCTTATTGCCTTGCCAAATTGTCGCCTGGACATGCCTCTAACTCACATGTGACTTGGCTGAAAGGCTAGACGAGACATGGCCACGGACAGCGAGATGAGACAGCGCCCTTGAGAGTTTACAAAAGAGGAATCCATATAAAATACATCAGTATATATATTCTTTTATTGGCTGCAAGTTATTAATCCCATTTCTAAATATTAGGGGCATAATAAAAACATAAAGCCTAACTTACTAACTAACTAAATAACTAACTAACTAAATTAATGAATTAATAAATAAACACATACAATAATAGTCAAAAGTTTAGACATGACTGGGTTCTCCTTTTGTTTATCTTAAACCTTTACTGTAGAATAAAAGTGAAGACACCAAACTATAAACTAGCTCTCATGGAATTATACAGTCCACCTTAAATACCCTCCAGAATGGACCTTTACAGGAGGATGAACTGGCTTCCTTACCCTGCAGTGGAGCTGATAGAACAAGGTTTATTACTAAGCAGGTTTGGAGCGATTCTATTGGTCGGTCCCTCATGAATATTCACTAAGCTGAAGGGAGAGCTAGAGCTTTTACACTGTGCAGAAAAAGAGATCAAAGTTTTTACACCACTAAATATATATTAGAGGTGGAGATATGGAGGAGTATCATCCTGTGTACATCAGGAGTGTATATGAGTGTGTGTGTGTGTGTTAGTGTGTGTGTGTGTGTGTGTGTGTGTGTGTGTGTGTGTGTGCGCTCAGACACCCTGCCCATCGCGTCTCCTGCTATTGTTCCTGATGAGAGTCTACAGCCACTGATGCTTCCACTGCAGCCTGGTGTTCCCTGACTTCTGCTGAATTATAGATGAAGTAAAGCAGGATGCACAGCCATCACTCAGATCCCTCTTTCTCTCGCTGTGCGTGTGGCCGGACTGCGGGAGCCTGCTGAAGTCCCTGTTGGGTTTTGAGTGCCTCTTACACTGAAGGCTGGGGGATGATGATTAACTATTGAGCACTGAGCTACTGGCTGGATTACACAGAGTCTGTGTATGTGTGTATGGGGGGAGGTCAGGGGGTCTGGAAAGAAACTAATGATGCTGCTTTAAAATGAAAGAGTGCGCAGCATTGATTTTGTGCTCTATATGATCTCGAGTGGCCGGGCACGATGTTCTCCAGGTCAGGGTTGTTACTGCGAGAGCTACCGCTCTCTCTGCTGTATTCATCACAGAAACGGCCCGAACTAGGGGAGTGAGGGTGCATCTGGTTGGTGTTTGAACTGCATCGAATCGGTTATCTATTATTTAACTGATTAGAACAATATTTAATATGAAGTATGAACATTTTTGCCCATAATAAAAGTCTGTGAATGTTTTCCACCATTCAAATCAGCACCTAAAATTAATCTGTACTAGTTTCTGAGTATGTGGTATATAGTACTGTTACAAAGGTCAAAGTTCAGTATACTCAGAAATCCACTATACACACTTACAAGAAGTCGATTTTTAAATATGGTAATGGACACTATTGTCCCATGATGCAACGGGAAACATAAAGAGAGGAGCTTCTCACGCCTGGAAATTTGGCGGCCAGTGATGCGGTGGTGGAACCAGAAACGGTGTAGAAATCTGAGCTCCACCCAAATCTGTCAAAACAGCCTGTACGAATAAATGCGTTCTGGTATATAATAAAAAAAATTTTAAAAACCCTGAAGCTCCGCCTTCAGCTTGGTTAGACCTGCGCTTCACCACTTCCTGTTAGCAGGGAAGGATGTAGTATGCTAATATATTGTGTACCACCCTGCCGAACTCACACTATTAAGATTAGCACGTAGCATATACGGTGTTGGTGTGTAGCTGTTGTTCAGCAGTTTTGTCTGTAGAGCACCACCGAAGTCAACACAGTGGCTTAGAAACCCACCCCATCGCCAACTAGGGGTTTGATGGTGGAAATGCAGAGCGATGCAGTAACAACAACACACATGTAAAAGTGCTCAGCGTAGGCCACTTTCACAGGCTACGGAATAGACTCCGCGCTGATTCGATGCGGAGGCCGCTACAGAGGAATGTCAGCTACATCATGGTCTTGGTTAGAAACTTAATCACCAGAACAAGATTAGGATTAGGGGAGATTATCCCACAGATACATCCTGAATCATTCTGTGGTCAGGTATTCACATCCAAACACAAGTCCAACTGCAGAGTCTGCTTTCTTAGCGTGAGTAGCACTTAGCATTTATACACACACACACACCGAGACACACACACACACACCGAGACACACACACACACACACACCGAGACACACACACACACACACACACACTCACTCTCCAAAACCCCCACTTTAATCTAAATCCCATCCTTCCACTCTTGTGGTAATGGATCCAAGTGCATGCTTGCTTTCTCTCGCTCACTCTCTCTCTCTCTCTGGGTCTTTGTCTCTTGCTCTGTCTGGTGCAGCTGCGAGCAACATCCGATACAGCTCAGGAAAACGTCCTCATCAATTAATAATAGGCGGCTGTGCCAATATTGTGATACCACTTCCCCTACCGTCTGTGTGTGTGTGTCTGTGTGCGTGTGTGTGTGTGTATGTATGTGTGTGTGTGTGTGTGTGTCTGTGTGTGTGTGTGTGTGTCTGTGTGTGTATGTGTCTGTGTGTATGTATGTGTGTGTGTGTGTGTATGTATGCATGTGTGTGTCTGTGTGTATGTATGTGTGTGTCTGTGTGTATGTATGTGTGTGTGTGTGTGTGTGTGTGTGTATGTGTCTGTGTGTGTCTGTGTGTATGTATGTGTGTGTGTGTGTGTGTGTGTGTGTGTATGTATGTGTGTGTGTGTGTGTGTGTGTATGTATGTGTGTGTGTGTGTGTGTCTGTGTGTGTCTGTGTGTGTGTGTGTGTGTGTGTGTTTGTGCGCGTGCGCGCGTGTGTGTGTGTGTGTGTGTGTGCGCGTGTGTGTGCTGTGGAAACAAAAGACGCAGAAACAGGACCATATCGCTATTGAAACCTGTTTTCCTCTCTGGAGTAAAATGTGTTCTCTAATGGCGAATAAGGACATTATGTGTCCTGTGTGTGGAGTATACCACACAGTCCACACCATATGTGTAACAGGCATAAGCTCCCCATTGTCATCTGCTGGGTTTTTACACTGATACTGTCTCCAGCTAGCAGTGGAACGGTGGTGTACCATGACTCTACACGCCTTCAGTATGGGCCATAAACGTCAAAACTCATAACGTAAGGAAAATACCCCACCTCAATAACAACGCATACTAGCAGCCCTATAGAAGTGCAGGAGTTAGTTTAGCATTAAGCTAACGGCGACTCAGTGAAGATCTTCTGACTAGGGCTGCAACAGGCGACCATTTAATCTACTGCATATTGTAAACAAATAACAGATTATTGGGTTATGAATCCATTAGTTACAGAATGGCTCTTATGCAGCTGCTCTTATGTTCAGCTTGAGGTTGTTCCATCATTCGCTAACTACTGATAAAGGCGAATAAATAAATAAATAAATAAATAAATAAATACATACATACATACATACATACATACCATACCATATCCAGAAATTCACTGTCTTAATAAACTGTCCTGCTAATACAAACGGATAATAAAACTCCAAAATCTTTAATATAAAACCAAAAATGTGCAAAATCAAACCATACTAAATCAGTTTTTAAACTTCAAGTAAATTAAAAAAAACCTGAAATCTAATATGACATGAACTGAAACAGTGCATCAATCTGCACCTTGTGTGTTCAGCTGTCTGTCTAGACTCTACCGGTCTTTATTATAACTGGGGACTATTAAATTAGTTGCTAATTAATTAATTAATTAATTGTTGCAACCCTTATTCCAATGAGACAGAAATTAGCTTCTTACTTTTTCATTCTACCTTCAAATGAAACAGCTGCACCATTTAAGGTGGAACAGACAATGGCAGTTCTGGATTAAACAGATATTTGCGGTGTCAACAAAAACCAAAAAACTTGTATATATGTAAATATGTTCAGTAGTGAGCGGATATAAAGCTGGTACTGCGGTTTTCCATTTCTAACAGCCCACAGAGTTTACACTACCTCTCATATTCAGTCAGTGACGTATCCAGAACTTTCAGAGGGGCCAGAGTTAAGTTCCTTTCTCATGAAACTGGTTCCACTCTTTGGAAATTGACATGGTGACTGGTTGCTTCCTTATCTAACGTGTTAAGTCACCTCTTCATCTCTTCAACAGAAGAGTTAGCTTAACTACGTGCTTGGTTTTATACACCTGTTAGAGATGGGTGTGGCGGAAACACCTGAACTCATTCAGTTGAAAGGGTGTGCATATAGTTTTGGTCATAGATATAAGACAAAATCTAAAAAAAAGAAGAGATAATTCAATAAGCTAAAACTTTTACAGACCAAAAGCTAAAACACTGTTAACTAAGATTTCCAACACATTAGAGAACATTATCCACAGATAGAATGTGGTTAAGTACATTCCAACAGGAGCGTTTGCTGAATTATACCTAGATACCCTGAAGAAATATTGGCCTTGATTTCCCTTTTGCTTCCATCCAAGTCTTTAAAGAGCAGCAGTGTAATACCTGCAGAACTTCAATTTTTGATTCTACTGAAAAGCCATGAACTAACCTCTTCCTACTGCCAATGTTTGTCTATAGAGAGAGTGCATGGCTATGTGCTTGGTCTTATATACACCTGTTATTGATGGGTGTGGCTGATGCACCTGAGTGTATAGGTGTCCACATAGTTTTGGCCATAGATATAAGACGAAATCTAAAAATGAAAAAAAAAAAAAAAAATTAAATAATGAGCTAAATCTTTCACAGACCAAAAACTAAAAGTTACTGAAGCTTTTCCAACACATTAAGAAACAATATCCACAGACAGACCACGGTTAACTGTATCCCATCATTCAGATCCACCTCCACCACCTTAGCACCAGGTTTCTTGCTATACTGGAGCTTCCCAATGTTCAGGAGGGTGTAACCCTGCCTGGCACTGCTTCGCATTTTTGGTTAGATTTTTTTTGTAACCTAATTTAATACAAATTAACACATTAATTATTACTCTACACCTGTGATTCACACCTTCCCTGCATGTCCACCGGGCTGTAATTAACATTACCTGTCAAGGCGTCACCCATTTCCTTTCATGAGCCATAATTGGTGCCAGACTAAAGGTTGTTCCTCGGGCCTCTGAGATAATAGCAGTGGTCAGAGGTCAAAAGGGCCATGACCTTAAGGGGACTCCAATCTGGGATTAGCTTTAGCTGCAGTGCTAGCAGCACTTCAGGCCACCACTTAAGACGCAACTCAATAGCTCCTCAATGAGAGCTCCATAATACCTTAGTAGACCAACACTCTCCAATTACAAAGGCAAGACAGCCTAGTGTAGAATTCCCACAGACGAGGCCGACGGCTTATTCTCAGGGACGGGCGGGTTGGTACACTTTTTCGGGAATCGGAGGAGAGGAAGGAAGAGGGGGTGAGATTGAACAATACATGAGAAGAATAAGAGGGGAAGAACTGCGGGGTGGGCTAAGGGGATGCAAATGCAAACACCTGGGTAAAGTTGGCATGTAGGAAAAGAATGGAAATTGACGGGTAAATAATGAAAAGAATGAGGACGAGAGAGAGAGCGAGAGAGAGAGAGAGAGAGAGAGAGAGAGAGAGAGAGAGAGAGAGAGAGAGAGAGAGAGAGAGAGAGAGAGAGAGAGAGAGAGAGAGAGAGAAAGAGAGAGCGAGAGAGAGAGAGCGAGAGAGAGAGAGAAAAGGTTAAAAAGATAAGAAACAAACACTTCCTTTTCACAGAGTACTAAGACTAAGACTGACCTGTCTCAGAGTGAAGGAATGAGGAAAGTGAGGAGGAAATAAAGGAGCTATTAGAAATCAAAGAAAACCCCCTAATCAGTGAAACATGGTGGAGGTAGTGTCACGGCACCATCACTGTACCTGGTGTACTTGTGGTAAGAGAGGAGGTCAGAGCGTTCGAGAAAAGACCTGACCCCCATGAAAAGAGTGGGCGTGGCCTTGTCCTGAGAGCAGAGAGCAAGAGAGAAAGATGGCAGCGAGATAGTTAAGCCGAGAGAGAAGAGAGAGAGAGAACCTTGAGAGGGCAGTAGTGAGAGAAAGAGCGTGAAGAGGAAGAATGAGATGAGAAAGGCACAGTCGAGAGAGAAAGACAGTGAGAGAGAGTCAGGGAAGGTGTTTGAGAGGAGACGAGAGGGTCCGGTAGTATCCAGGTGAGACAGTAATGAACTGAGCAAAACAGTCAGAAACGCCATAGGGCCAAGCGAGCAAAGAAGGAATTCACGCAAAGAGTTGCGGAAAGGAGACTGACATCAGACAGAGATCTTGAGTAAACAAACATATCTGAGAGGAGGGGTCCCTGGATCTGTGAAATGCTCCATTCCAGAAGAACCTTACCGGGTCAGATTTCTTCACAGAGGTGGTGATAGGAAGCAGACGTGTGTTGAATGCCACCCTCACAGCAAATTCTACAGATTTGGGAAAAGGTTTCGGCCTGCAGCCCATTTTTAACAGACTGGGAAAAACATGCAGGGCTCTGTAGTCTGTACCAAAAACACTACCCCGAAGGCAACGTATTTTCTATGTTAGGAAGAGTCGGCGACCCATATGCATAGCACAGGTACTACAATCATGCCATGAAACACGGTAGAAATGCGCTGAGAGAGAGAGAGTTTGCCGAGCAGATAATCAGAGAGGAGTAAACGTCTCCTGTGTGGAAAAAGAGACTGACCCAGGGACAGACATGAAACACACACATTTTATCACACAGTTACTACACTATAATTGATAATGACCCTGTTTGAGTTGATATTGAAATATAAATATTGTACTTACAGTTTAATAGCAGTCAGGCTATAGCACTTATTGGTGCAGTGTCGCACTTTACAACACAAGATCAAGCTGACCTACCCATGAAATAGTGGACATGCCTAGTTGAACATGAAGTAATAACATGTTAAGAGGAAAATGATCGGGCCCAGCACACAATCCGGTAAACGCTCAGAAACTCTGCGAAAGTTTCTTCACGCAATGAAAGGTCTGCATAAAAGTTCAAATCACAAGTGGTCTGTGTTGGAAATGCTCCATTCCAGAGATGCAGTCTTTGTTCCACTGGACAGCAATGATACACCAACTGCATGTTTACATGGTTAGTAAGCATGTGACTGTTGTTACATGTTTACTTAACATTAGTTAACCATTGTTAATGTATGCGCTTCCGAGCATTCATGGTTATTTACCCAACACTCAGGGCCATGTGTAAAGCAGTAATCCAATTGGTTGGGTCTGAGGATTATGAAACTTCTCCCAGTTTTGTGTCAGGCTACTAAACTGTGTGGATCGCACGGTGACACCACATGGGTAAAAGTCCCATGGAGACCACCACTGTCAAGTATGAACACCAAGTCATGTTTCCAAGTAGTAATCTCTACGGTGTTTGTACGCTACTTCCACTCCTGAATGTATTACTTCATGTTTAGACTGACACGAATCCTCGTTTTGCGAGATCCCCATTTGTTTGAAGCATGGTGGACCCCGGTTCCCATCAGCATCACGGTTCCGAGTCTCAGTTTAGGGACGTGTCATTACATTTACGTTTGCGAGATCCCATGAAGCATACTAGCTCTTGCTGCAATCTCCATTTAGCAGTACCGACTCTGCTTCAACACATGCATCCACTGCATCACCGTCCCAATACTTACGGCCCGATCTGTACTCTGCCTTCCTGTTTCAAAATATGGATATCCCATTTACGTCCCACTCTTCTTCTCCTCCCATCGATCTCTCTCTCCCACTCGCTCTCCCTCCTCTCTGATAATTAACTACAAGATGAAACAAGCTGGTAATTATCTCGAACACCCTTCGACATCAGCTCCTTCCTTTTATGTCCCTGTGTGACCCTCCGCCGCAATTCACCCGAGTAATCACCGAGAGTACATTATCTCCGTTCTCCAACATCATCTACATCACTCGCTCGCTATCCGCGAATCGGTATCGCCATTCCAGCTGCCGTTAACTCTGGAGGTGAACAAGTGGATGAAGCTAATGCTCTGGAATGACAGTCAGGCACAGCGGCGTTCAGAGTGGTCCACCACCAGGACTATCCAGCCGCTAATGAGGGCCACCGGACGGTTAACGCCGACTCTGGATCACCAAAGAGGCTACATCTGCATAGTGTGTCCACTGATGAAGGACTAGAGGATGACCAACACTGCACTGGGCAGCACCAGACGAGCTATCGTCTCTGACCTGTTTCCCAGCTACTAAGGTGGACAGCACAGGAGGAGTAGAGTGTCCTAATAGAGGCGACATGTGAATGGACCACTGCCCCGTGTCCTGGATCCACACTCACACCAGCCCAACACACACTAACACACCACCACCAGTCAGTGTCACTGCAGTGCTAAGAATGACCCACCATCCACATAATATCAGCCTTCTGGTGGTCCTATGGGGGTCCTAACCACTGAACAACCAGGTAACACAGCCTGCAGAGAGACCCTCGAGAGCAGAACCCTAACACACCACCATCACGTCAGTGTGTCACTGCAGTGCTGTAGAAATGACCCTATTCCCACCCCACATAATAATCTGCTCTCCTAGGATGGTCCTATGGGGGTCCTAACCACTGAACAACCAGGTAACACAGCCTGCAGAGAGACCCTCGAGAGCAGAACCCTAACACACCACCATCACGTCAGTGTGTCACTGCAGTGCTAAGAATGACCCACCACCCACATAATATCAGCTCTCTGGTGGTCCTATGGGGGTCCTAACCACTGAACAACCAGGTAACACAGCCTGCAGAGAGACCCTCGAGAGCAGAACCCTATTAACAAGAGTGGCAGTCTAGCACCCACCCTGTTGTCCCCTCCGAGCATATGGTAACATATTAGGAGACACCATTAACTCAAACCCAAAACTCGTCCCCTACATTAATCTCCCATCACCCTCCGCTCCTCGTCCCGGCACCGTTTCGCCTGGAGCTGCCTCCGAGACTAATGAACCAGGAGAGAAAGAGAGAGAGAGAGACAGAGAGCAGGCCGGATGAGTGTGAAAGACGCAGAGGTTAGCAGCTAGTCATCATTCTATACCCGTCCTTCAGGGCCGCGGCGCAGGACGAGCCAATTCAGCTAACAGCTGGCCACTTTCCTGCTGGACCGGCCTTCCAGCCGCAGCCTGTGAAAAATTCATTGATTGTAGCAATTAAGCCACGAAGCAGCACATAAATCGCACGTATAAATACTTTAAAAGCGCTAATACACTCGCTAGCCCGAGTCGTAACGATCCAATTAAACAAGACACACACACACAGTTGAGCCGAATATCTTTCCAACTCAGAAGACAACAGTCTCTTTTCTGGATTGGCCACACGCGTGTGCACTGCGGGGCTCGGTTTCCCCTGGCTACATGCACTAACGCTCAATTAGTGCCTCTGCTACGCTCGCTAACGCTACATTAACACGCACGCACTTGTGAGCGCGCTCACTCGCACGGGCCGGCCTGCCACTGAATTAAATGCATGACCTTCCAACATGCTAAATCAGCCGGCACAATTAGCTCCAGCTTTGACATTCGTATTCTGACACCTGCTTTCGGCCCCACGCTCTTGTACTCAACGGGCTACAAAGTCGATGCAGCACTATTCAGCTACGCGGCTAGCCTAATTAGTATTATTTATGCAAAGAGGGAATGCTAGTCAAAAGTTTGGACATGCCTAAAGGAGTACGCACTGTATATAGGGTGGCCATGTGTTCGGATTGAGGCCGGACAGTCCGCTCCCAGTCGTCTATACCTGGACGGATGCCTATTAGTCCTCTTTTCGGGGTGAACTATTTAAAATATTCACTCGGCAACTTGATCATGTGTGCCATTGGCTTATGTCCGTGTCAAGACATGCCATGCATTTCATTGGTTTAACAAGGTCATGTGACATTGTGACTCGCCTACCGGCTACCGTTGGGTCAGCTCTTTATGTGTTATATGAGCTAGGTTATGATTTTGATTCTGTTCCAGTCTCATGCCCGACCCACCTCCCCTTTACGAAGTCCCCCCTCTGGGGATGGGATGTCCTCCTATTTGGAGTTGTGAAAGTGGCCACCCTACCTACAGGGGTTGGACAATGAAACTGAAGCACCTGTCATTTTAGTGTGGGAGGTCTCATGGCTAAATTGGACCAGCCTGGTGGCCAATCTTCATTAACTGCACATTGCACCAGTAAGAGCAGAGTGTGTGAAGGTTCAGTTAGCACCCCCCCTCCCACGTAAGAGCACAGTGTTCCTTCTAGCTCAAAATACTGCAATGCACACAACATTATGGGAGAACATACCAGAGTTCAAAAGAGGACAAACTGTTGGTGCAAATTGCGTCGTCCTTGCTGGCGCATCCCCTGTGACCAAGAGACAGCATAGTCTTTGTGATGTAAGTATCAAGAGCCCACGGTAAATCCAGGGTAATGTCAGCCCATACCACCAAGAAGGACGAAACCTCCACCAGCATCACGTAGTGACCTGGCCACTATCCTGCAAGAAGAATGGCTTAAACTCCCTCTGACCACTGTGCAGGACCTGTATATGTCATTCCCAAGACCGACTGACGCTGTATTGGCCGCAAAAGGAGGCCCTACACCATACTAATAAATGACTGTGGTCTAAAACCAGGTGTTTCAGTTTTATTGTCCAACCCCTGTGTATATCACCATCATAAACTTATTTAAAAGTAGAGGGTTATGCCTAAACGTGAGGTCGCAGGACAACACCAAATATTTCATACCAGTGTTTGATGAGGTGTTTGGTGTATGCCGGACGACGGCGTTTGGGCGACGATGGGCTACCTTAAGCCCGACTACAACGTCGAAAGATTGTGAGAGTTAGAGTGACGTGTAATCAGTACCACTTGCCCAACTTAGGTCTTCAGCAGAAGCAGATGTTATGGACATCTGAAGAGAACGTTGATGCAGCCGTGCATGTCAGTGCACACAACACCGTAAAGGCTACGCAGCAATGCAAGGTCCCACCTCAGGGTCACTACAGGGCTGAGAATGATCCACCACCCACATCATACCTCTATGGTGGGGGTCCTGTGGGGGTCCTGACCATTGAAGAACAGGGTAATACAGTATACAGAGACACAGATGGTCTACAGTCTGGACCTGTAGAACTACAAGGTGCTCCTATATGGTTAGTGAAGCTCATAAATGGACAGGTAGTGTGGATACAAGGAGGTGTACCTACCGCAGTGTTTGGTGAGTGCACATGTGAAACAGCGGCTGACATGTTATTATTGTTATTGCCGTTAGAAGTAAATGAGGTTTCGGGGCTCTCCTGTAAAGCTGCCATTTTGGAGAGACCCGTTTCCTTTGGACAGCGACAGGATTACTGATTTCCGTTATTATTGCCAAAAAAAATGAGCACAACCTTCATTAAATATTCATCACACATTGATGCTTTCATACCCCTGACACTCAGCAATGACTTGTCAAAGCGAAGGCCAAAGCTGTATACCACCTGACAACCCACCGTTACACACCGGCCCCTTTTTTTCCTCTCACAAAAACACATAGTGACTCATGCCGCACGTCGCATCCCGCCAGACTAATGTGTTTGACATTGAACAAATCAGCTGCCACCAGAGAGCTGTGAGGGGTGTTCGATTGGGGACTGCATTCAGAGACCCATCAGCACTACAGGAGCCACAAAGAACAAGTGTTGTAGGCTGTTTCCATTTCTAGCTGGTTTGCGTTTTTGCGGCGTGGTACCTTTTTCATGTGGTCCGTGACAGCAAGGCACCCTTTGAGAACCATAAGGATGAGTGGCCCTCTCATGGTGGAAAGGATGTTTTCAGAACTGAAGCAAGAGTAGAACTTGATCTTCTCCTGTCTCCCAATAGGCCCTTTTCACAAAAAAGCGGAAATACGTCGATGCTGGGTAGTACAGGTTCCTGTTCTCCCAGCTGACCATGAAACATTTCACTTAATCGCTGTCGAGACTGAAATTTGAGGATGTCTAGTTTAAGCAAATAGTAAATATTATGAATGACACTGACTGCTTTAGTTAACGTGATCTACGAGGCTGAAGTTAGCTCCTTATTCGCAGCTCCCGATTAGGTTAGCTAGCAAACCAAGTAACGTCAGCTAACGTAAGCTTTGTTTACATCTATGCCTGCTAACACGCTAGCACAACAAGTTAATCCTCGTCACGTGATTGATAGGATAAGTGTTATTGTTTATTCAGTGTCCAGTATAGTCAACAACAGGGTGATGGTCAGAGCTAGGTGCTACCGATCGATGAGGAAGAACGAGGAGCCACACAAACTTGAGGTTATACATGGTCTGCCGGTTGGCTTCTACTCCCGTCTACTCCCCGGCATACCAGGAAGCTTGCTCTTTAACCACAACGCCGACAGTTCCATTTTATGAGGGGGACGTGACTATTGTTCCACTGAACCCGAGTGGGAACAGCACCCGGTTTCAGCCGCGAGCTTCCCTCTATGTAGTCCGCAGCAGTGAAGTGCCGGCTGCACACAATGGTACTCCCGCGCCCGAATCACAAACTTTACCCCTTCATCTCTTCTTATCGCACGCACCCGTTTTTTCTTTTGCTCGCCGTCAGCCGGAAAGCCATGGAAACTGAGATACAGCTGCTTTCGTTTTGAGTTCGAACACCTTGGTACACTGCAAAATCTCTTGTTCTTGGACTCTGCCATCACTGTTTACTGTTTAGCGGAACTAGCGTTACCCATCCGCGCGTGTTTCCGGCAAAAAGAATGCGAAAGTGTGAAAAGGGCCTATGATGAAGGCTTTAAGAAGACCCTGCTAGTGGTCTTCATGATATTGCACTGAAGCCAAGAGATCCATTTCTTCAGTTCTGGACACGTTTCATTTTATTGGAATGTGAAGTGGCTTGTCTCATATCTATCTAGTGGATTAAAGAAGCATGACTCCGTGTGTCACAACGTTCAGAACTTCAAACCTGTCAAAACTGCCACGAAAGAATGTGTCAGGCATCAGACAATGCATTTGTACACCCATCATCGAAGGAACAGCTGCTCCCAGAAGGAATCACCCGACAGGAATGAAACTTGGTGGGTGTGTTTGACCTTGTGAGACATGCGAATGACTTGCGCTCAGGCAGGCATGTGACGTAAGCAGGGATGGCCTCATCTCTGTACCTGACTGACCCAACAGCCACGATTGCGGACATTCAGCGAGCAGTGATGGCCTCCATGAGTCATCCTGTTGGAGCCAGCACCATCGGCAGACGACTGAACCGCACAGGACTACATTCACGCAGACCGTTATGCTAACACCACGCCACCGTCACCGACCGCAGTGGTGTCGTACCAGACTGTCATGTATTGACTCAGAATGGCAGCGGGTCATCTTCAGTGACGAGTCCCGCCTTTGTCTTGGTGGAGACGACCAACGAATCCGTGTGTGGAGGCACCGTGGTCAGCACCAAGATGACCAGTATGATGTCACACGTCCAGGAGGCCTAAGATCACTGCACCTCCACCCCTACCGCACCATCTGCAGGAACTGAGTGAGAATATTCAAACTGCCTGGGATGGATTATCACAGGACCCCATTAGGAACCTCTACAACTCCATGCCTACTCACGCCATACTGTTTATGTATAAATAAATATTGCCCATATCAGCCTAATATACATATCTAGAGTGTGTGCAATCCCACACTCACTCCTGGGTGCAACCATATTTGTCAGATATTTGTTTTGATGATGAGTGTAACTACAGGGAGCTTTCCAGACGTCTGGTTCCATTCACCACCACTGGGAACTATTGTGACTCAGCATACGTCAAGTGAAACCCACCCGGCTTACATTATTTGACTCGACTACATAGGAATTCTGCTTTAAGGTCCGGCCTGGTTTAGGTGGAGCACAGCAGCATACACATACGGTGATACACACTGGTTTGTGCACGCGTGTACGGATGCCTTTAGAGCTACGTCATCACTGCGCCAGTGTCTTCACGCAACTATGAATTTCAAAGGCTGGTGATTCTGCAGCATTGTTAACCCTAAAAAATAAAGTTTCACGGTCAATAAAAAAAATCAGTCTGTTTTCAATGAAATTTGATTAATCTGTTTCACCCCATGCACACTACATACCAAAGCTCCAAAACTGAGCTACAGGTGACTACTGACGGCAAGACACGCCCAAACCTAGCATGAAGGAAACAAACCTGTTTCCACAGTAAAACTCAAACTGAAGGCTCGACAGCTCCGGGTAGGTGTTAATGGGTTTGGCCCCGTAATCCACACTGGTATCTCACGTGGTATCTTAAGTGACGGACAGGTGTAGAATGATCTATATGCAGATCTCTTCAGAAGAGGACAATGAACATGCTGAGTGGTTTAGTTCACATGGTTTAAAAATAGGGTGTCCGTATTTTGGTTGTTAAAAGAGGAGCACTGGGGAAGGAGGACGGCACCGGCAGAAAACAAAACGTCAACATGAAAGCAAAGCCGAAGCCTGGAGATCTTCGACGATTTAGATATGTGTCAGATGGGCATGACGTTCTGATCTCAGAAGGAGAACGTATAGACATACACTGTAGATTTTAATAGCCTAGAACTACTAGCTACATTTTAGCCCATATGTTCAGTCTACGGGTTTAGCCTGTAGCTGGAAATAGCCTAGTACAGTCATTGTTTTTACCCCGCAGACTTAAGCTAACATTTTTAATTGAAATGGCTTCAAACTATTGGCTATATTTTAGCCTATATGATTAGCTTACATTTTAGCCTGTAGTTTTAAACAGCTTAGAAATACAGTTATTGTTTTTAACTTTAAGATTTAAGCTAATACATCAGACTGAAATGGCTTAAAAATGCTGGCATTAATTTTAGCCTAGATTTTAGCCTGTAGTTTTAAACATTTTAAAAGCACAGTCTATATTTTTAACCCACATTTTTAAGCTAATATATTAGCTTGAAATGGCTAAGAACTACTGGCTACATTTTAGCCTATAATTCTGCTTAGAAATTAGAGTTATCGTTTTTAGCCTGAAGACTTAAGATAACATTTTTAATTGAAATGGCTTCAAACTATTGGCTATATTTTAGCCTGTAAGTTTTAAACAGCTTAGAAATACAGTTATTGTTTTTAACTTTAAGATTTAAGCTAATATATCAGACTGAAATGGCTTAAAAATACTGTCTTTATTTTAGCCCACAGTTTTAAACAGCTTAAAAGTACAGTCTATGTTTAAACCCACCTATTTAAGTTAATATACTAGATTGAAATGGTAAAGAACTACTGGCTTTTTTCTACTGGCTACATTTTAATTTTTAACCACTTAGAAATACAGTTATTGTTTTTAGCCAGAAGATTTAAACTAATATATTAGATTGAAATGGCTTAAAAATACTGGCATTCATTTTAGCCTAGATTTTAGCGTGTAGTTTTAAACATTTTAAAAGCACAGTCTATATTTTAACCCACATTTTTAAGCTATTATATTAGCTTGAAATGGCTAAGAACTACTGGCTACATTTTAGCCTATAATTCTGCTTAGAAATACAGTTATCGTTTTTAGCCTGAAGATTTAAGCTAATAATTTTAATTGAGCTGGCTAAGTTTTAGCCTATATGCTTAGCCTACGTTTTAGCCTGTAGTTTTAAACAGCTTAGAAATACAGTTATTGTTTTTAATTTGTAGATTTAACCTAATATTTCAGATTGAAACGGCTTAGAACTACTGGCTATTTAAGTTTATTCTAATCTATTTTGTTATAATGTATTTTTGCCTTATAGTATGCTAATGATAAAACATTAGCAGTGACTTTACACTTGATCTTACATACGAAGCACTTAGTATATATTAAGCGTTGCCAGCACTAACACTACTAGCATTAGCTTATACGTATACACCTCATACAGCCCAGACAAGAACGTCTGCGCTAAGCAAGAACCAGGATGATTAATCACACCATAAATCAATGTCAGCTGCCATGTCGTCAGGACTTTCTCTCATAATAGCCTAGCTAACAATGTGACAGCTACGCACGATTTAGCCAGATGCCCAATTGGCATGCTGATCAGCCAGTGGTAACACTTTTTAAAACAAACCCGGCTGATAGACTTCATCTTCAGGCTCCACTTAGAAAAAGCCTCTGAGATTAATCAGTACCTCCTGCGCTGCGGCTCAGAGCGCCGGAACCGGACCATCTGCCTTGCAGCCAGTGTTGGAGCCTGCGTCACATCCGGGGTCCAAACACCTCACTGATATCTACACCACACGTTCATAAGTGTATGCTCCACCCAGGAGACGCAAAGTTTTGAGGTATGTTGCTAGGATGTGCAGTTAGCAGATGACTTCTGGAAACTGAATTACAACAAGGACTGGTGGATGAAAATGCCTCTGTAAATTCCATTTCAGTGGCTTCACTACACTCGTTTACCAAACTACAGTCATTTCCATGGCTCCGTGTTTCCAAGGCTGCTGTACCACTGCATCCATTTCCAAGGTTACCAGACCCTTTGCCATGGTAACATTACATCAATTTCCATGGTCACTTTACTTTTTACCATGGTAACACTACAGTGATTTCTATGGTTACTATACCCTTTACCATGGTAACACTACAGTCATTTCTACGGTTACTATATCCCTTACCATGATAAAACTACACCTATTGTCATGATTACTATACCCGTTACCATGGTAACAATACATCCATTTCCACTATTACTATAACCTTTACCGCTGTAACACTACAGCCATTTCCACAGTTACTATACCCTTTACCATGGTAACACTACAGCCATTTCCAAAGCTACGCTACAGCCATTTCTGTGGTTACAACATCCTTTACTATGGTAACACTACATCCATTTCTATGGTTACTATACTATTAGTCATGGTACCACTACATCCATTTCCATGGTTACTATTTCCTTTAACATGGTACCACTACAGACATTTCCATGGCTACTATACATTTTACCATGGTAACACTACACCTATTTCCATGGTGACTATACTTTTACCATGATAACACTACAGCCATTTCCACTGTTACTATACCCTTTACCATGGTAACACTACAGCCATTTCCAAAGCTACACTACAGCCATTTCTATGGTTACAACATCCTTTACTATAGTAACACTACATCCATTTCTATGGTTACTCTACTATTAGTCATGGTACCACTACAGCCATTTCTATGGTTACAACATCCTTTACTATAGTAACACTACAGCCATTTCTATGGTTACAACATCCTTTACTATAGTAACACTACAACCATTTCTATGGTTACTCTACAATTAGTCATGGTACCACTACAGCCATTTCCATAGTTACTATATCCTTAGCCATGGCACCACTACATCCCTTTCCATGGTTACTATTTCCTTTAACATGGTACCACTACAGACATTTCCATAGTTACTATTTCCTTTAACATGGTACCACTACAGACATTTCCATGGCTACTATACATTTTACCATGGTGACACTACACCTATTTCCATGGTGACTTTATTTTTACCATGATAACACTACAGCCATTTCTATGGTTACAACATCTTTTACTATGGTAACACTACATCCATTTCTATGATTACTTTACTATTAGTCATGGCACCGCTACATCCCTTTCCATGGTTACTATTTCCTTTAACATGGTACCACTACAGAGATTTCCATGGTCATTATACATTTTTACTATGGTAACACTACACCTATTTCCATGGTGACTATACTTTTACCATGATAACACTACAGCCATTTCTATGGTCACAACATCACACCAATTTCCCTTGTTACTGCATAATTTTACCACAGAAGCACTACAGCCATTTCCACTGTTACTATTTCCTTTAACATGGTACCACTACAGACATTTCCATGGCTACTATACATTTTACTATGGTAACACTACATCTATTTCCATGGTGACTATACTCTTATAATGATAACACTACAGCCATTTCTATGGTCACAACATCACACCAATTTCCCTTGTTACTGCATAATTTTACCACAGAAGCACTACAGTCATTTCCATGCTTCGCTACCAACTTTTACTATAGTTATTACAACATTTCAAACGTCAGACTACAGTTATTTCCACGGTGTACAGTAATGAGCTCTGAGACGATGCACGTCACTGTGGTGAGGAGAGGTGTTTAGGAAGGTGATGTAAGTTACTTGATGAACGATTGTTTATATCAGTGTTAACTTCAACATCACTGCTGTTGTTTAACCCCACATATACACAAACAGCTTTCAACACACATGGGGAGTCACAACATCTACGCTATGTACAATAATCACATACCCTGTTATTAGGTACACCTGGCATCTTCTCAGTGTGGACTGTCTTTGAAGTCATGTGGTACTGATGGACTGATCACTGTCCTGTGTTGACATACTTTAGACGGTGACGAGATGGAGCTCAGCATCTGGAAACTTTCACCTCTGGACTCTCTGGTCTACTACGTGGGCATACTCTGAGCAGCAGTATGTAGAAGGTTGCGGATGTGGTGCACATCTCTTACTTACCCGAAGTGTCCCACATGT
>JAMWET010002578.1:95000-107500 GCA_024036415.1 Prochilodus magdalenae
TCGCTGTACCTGACCGACCCAGCAGCTACGAGCAGCGATGCCCTCCACGAGTCATCCTGTTAGTGCCAACACCATTGGCAGGCGGGTGCATGGCGCAGTTACAGCGACTGCCCCTACATCAACTCAATGTCATCGTCAAAGACTGCAGTGGTGTCGTACCAGACTGTCATGGAGTGACTCAGAATGGCAGTGGGTCATCTTCAGTGACGAGTCCCGCTTTAGTCTTGGTGGAGACGACCAATGAATCCATAGGTGGAGGCACCGTGGTCAGCACCAAGATGAACGGTTTGTTGTCACATGTCCTGAAGGCCTGGTGTCACGCCACCTCCACCCCTACCGCACCATCTGCAGGAACTGTGTGAGGATATTCAAGCTGCATGGGATGGATTATCACAGGACACCATTAGGAACCTCTACAGCTCCATACCGAGACGTCTGGCATGTTGGGTTAGCAAACACGGTGGCCCGAAGCCCGACTGGGACACTACTTCTGTATGTGTAGCTCAATAAATATTGTCCACATCAGTTTAAATGCATCATCTCATATTGTTCCTGGTCACCTTTATCTTCCTTCCCAACAGCCCTGCAACCCCACACCTCCTTCTGGGTCCAGCTATTCTTTTGATTATGAGAGGATAACAGTGAGGCACTCCAGTCACGCTAGCCCATCCACAATATTTTGGACCCATTCAGCCCAAAGTAAGAGCTTTGGTGAGATCAGACACTGAAGCTGCCTCAATCAACATTCCAGTCCATCCCTACGGGGTTACGGTCAGGGCTCTGTTTGAGCCGCTGGGGTTCCTCCACACCAGACCACACACACTAACCTTGTCCTTATGGAGCTCACTTTATGCACAGGGGTCTTCACCCAGTTGTTCACTGCCAGATAGTGAAACAAGATTCTTCTGATTACTCCAGAGAACATGTGTCCACTGCTCCACTGAGCCCAGGCTCGACGCTGTACACCACTCCGGCCTATGCTTGGCATTGCACATAGTGATCGTAGGTTTGTGTGCGTACCTACGATCTTAACCACGGAAACCCATTTCATGAAGCTGCTGCTGTACAGTCCTTGTGCTGATGTGGGTTCCAGAGGCAGTTTGGAACTCTGTGGGATTCAGTGAAATGGCGATAGGTGATTGGCACCTCTGTGCATGGTCTACTGCTTCATGGCTGATCTATCGTTGCTGTTGGATGTTTCAAATTTACAGTAGCCACATTTACAGTCGCCTGGGCCGACCTATCAGGGCAGGAGTTTACCAAACTGTGGCAAGTTTTTGGCAAAGTGGCTTGTTTAAGGTCACTGAGCTCCTCAACACGACTTAATCTTCCGCCAGTGTTTGATTGTATGCGCCTAACAATGGGCATGTCTGAAACGGCCTTATAATCGGCAGAGGTATCTACATACTTTGTGTGTTTTGGAGTTGAATATACATTTATCAACAGAACAATAGTTGCACCCAGAAGGAAGTGTTGGATTGGCGTGCTATTCGAAACTGAAGATAAAGTCAAACCTACCTACCAAGTTTTATTCCTGACAGTTGATTCCTTCTGGATACTATTTTTGGACAATGGTGAAGCTTGTTGAAGATCCCTTTGACTCCATAGATGACCTGCACTTGGAATAAGAGTGAGATGAATGTCAGATGGGACCCCAAAACTGTTCAGACAAACAGCACCCAAAGCTTTTAGGGAAAGGAGGAGAACACCAAGCTCCAGTTAGATCTGAGAACATCCACAGGTGTTTCTCTCCGTCCTCCTTCCACTATGAGGAGCGCTATGGAGGTCTGAAAGCATGTGTCCTCGCTGAGAAAAAGAAGTAGACCCAAGCAGAAGAGTGTGAACTACAACACTGACATTGTGGAGATGTGGTGTAAGGTTTTATGGACTGATGAGTGCCTCAGATTTGGCAGTAACAGAAGGCAGCATGCACAACACAGAAGCAACGGAAGATTCTTTAAACCACACGCACCACCATGTGGTGGAGGCCCGGTGTAAGTTTAACAACACTGTGTGACAACATCTGGAACTGATTGCTTGATTTTGATTGAAGACATCAAGGCCGCTGGCCTACAAATATGCTGTATCCTCTGTTTGACTGGGATGAAAGTTATGTCGATCAGAATGATAACACCCCAGAAAGGATCAATATCTCACACGTGTGGCCTCAGAACAATAGACTGAACACCCCAGAGTCCAGACCTCAACGTCACTGAATGTGTACTGGATAGTGGGAAGGACACAATGTTAAACCAGCTTCTAAGACTGAACTCTGAAGGTGCTGGAAGCTGTAGAGGGTGGAGACAGCAAACACTCAAAACAGTCGGCAGTAATTGTAAAGCCATCTGTGTTTATGGTTTGTTAAATATTAAAATCTATGCAGCAGCTCGGCTTGTCTCCAATCTCCCCAGGGCCACTCATGTCGCTCCACTGCTGAGCTCCCTTTACTGGCTTCCTGTAGCTGCCCACATCAGATTTAAAAACTCGCCTACAAAGCCAAGAATGGACCAGCCCCTCCCTAACCATGGCAATGGTTCAGGAGTCGACCTGTACCTTGAGCCCTTCGAGATTCAAGTAAGGCAAAACATTCATAATGCATGGAAGACAAGCCTCCAGACTCTTCTCGGCCCTGGCACCCAGATGGTGGAATGAACTCCCACTGGCTGGCTGTAGAGCGGACTCGCTTGCGGTCTTCAAGTGCAGACTGAAGATCATTTCTTTGTAAAGCACTTAGGTGAATAATCACTAATAGATTCTACCCCATGCTCCTCCGCTACAAGCATCCGACCAGTCCTGAGTACTTCATGCTCAGTCCTCTCACCTACGAGATGACCACCAGAACAGACTGCTTAACTGCTTAACTTTTTACAGACTGCCTAACTGCACAGACTGCACTTCTTGCACATACCCTGGTGATTCAGTTTATCTCTTCTCTAGAAGGACCCGTATTATTCTGTCTGTACTGAATATGTACACTGTGTGTATGATATATTTATACTTCATTTGAAACTATAACTGGCTGCTGTTGCACCGTTCTGTCATTTTCACTAATACTGCAAACCGTACATATGTTTTGCGCGTGTACCTTTCAGACTTACGTAGCGTATCTTGTACATTTTCTTAATTTATATACTGTACTTACATATATTTCTCTTCTCTCTAGTCTTTTCTTCCTATTTAGTATGTATGCTGTAATTGTTTAGTACTTGTAGTCTGGGAGCGAGTCCAGAGTAAGAATTTCATTGTACAGTGCAACTGCTTGTTTCTCTGTGCATATGACAATAAACGCTTGAATCTTGAATCTAGATGTGTATACTGAAACGATATGATTTGGCACTTACTGACCGTAACCTTTCTTCTCTATAGATATGAGCACTGGCTTGGGATCGCTAGGTATTGCTCTTATTCTGTATTGAACTCTAATTTATCCGCACTGACCCTTGTTTGGGGACCATCTGAGCTCAAGGCAAGTTTAAGGCTCTAGCCTTCTTTTGCCAGCTAGGGTAAATACTCTGACTGAACACTAAGCATGATTTTAGGTCCCTTTAGAGTGTTTCCGCTAAATGCCTTAAATGTAAATGTTATATGACTCCAAAACGATTAATAACATAATTGACTGGAAATTAAATGAACAAAATGGTGATCTCTGACTTTTGCACAACAATACAGTAGATGTTGTTCTCATCTCCAAAAATAGCTGCACCAAGAAGGAATCAGCCGACAGGAATGAAACTTGGTGGGTAGGTTTGACATCATGAGACACGGAAATGATTCAAGTTTCACACATGTAGTGTAAGCAAGGGCCAGCCTTATCGCTGTACCTGACTGATTATATAAGGTTGTCCTGTTGCGCATGGTTTCCATTCTGACCCATGCTGTTGTGTTGGTAGCATCATTTGCAAGTGAAGTCTACCTCAGAGAAAAGTTCGAAAGCAATATGAGCGGTTGGAAGAGTTGGAGAGGGGTCGTATCATAGGGCTGGTTGGTATGGTCTTATCCATGTATTGCCCTTCATACAGGTCTTATGGATACCACCATAACACGCTGTTGGCGGTGTGGATATATGAAGGCACGCACCAATGACATGAAGGATCTGGGAGACCTACAAAAACTATGAAGAGGAAGAGAGAGAGGATAGTCCAACATGCACGAAGTGACCAAACAGCCATGATTACGGACATTCGGTGCGCAGTGATGCCCTCCATGAGTCATCCTGTTAGTGCTAGCACCATTGGTAGGCGGCTGCATGACGCAGGACTATATGCACATAGACCACTGTCCTTAACACTACGTCATCGTCACCAAAGACTGCAATGGTGTCGTACCACATGGTCACGTAGTGACTCAGAATGTCGTCAGGAGACGACCAAGGAATCCCTTCACTCTCCAAGAGTGTCTCCAACACTGGAAAGCAGCTTCTGTTTATATCACTTCTTTTGTTTTCTGCTGAACATGGTTTCCTGCCTCGAACAGGTGCTGGCGGTTACTAGCCAAGAGCTTTAGCCATTGTTGTGTTTACTCTTCTCTTAACTGACTACTTGCACCTAAATGATCTAATGTGATAGACAGGGGGGCAAAATATGTCACAGGGGAGCAGTGCTACTTCTTCATCCTCTAAAATTGGACTGCTTCTACCCCACGCTACAGTGACTCACTATCACCTCTGCAGGTACAAAATGGTCTTGCGTGCTTACTTTAGTAGATATCTTTGCAACACGACAAATAGGCTGTATCCAAAATGGCAAAAGGAAACGCTCCCTGTGTGTGGTATACAGTACAGTAACAAGTTCTGACCTACAGTGTAGTATACTAATACAGTCACATGACCAGTTACCTCACATTTACCTCAGAGCTGTTATTACTGTATCCACTGTTTAGAGCTAGCTGCTGCTAACGCTGCTCAGTTCACCTGAAATACGGTTAGCCTAGCTGTTAGCTCCCCTCAGCTATTTCACTCTAAAACTGAACCTCTAAAGCCAGTTCATCTTTTATTAATCTTCAGACCTGTATATTTAACTTTCTGAGGCTCATTCTGATAAAAACATACCCTACTACAATCACTACACCCACATTTACCTCAGAGCTGTTATTACTGTATCCACTTTTTAGAGCTAGCCGCTGCTAACGCTGCTCAGTTCACCTGAAATATGGTTAGCCTAGCTGCTAGCTCCACTCGGCTATTTCACTCTAAAACTGATCCTCTAAAGCGACTTTATCTTTTATTAATCTTCAGACCTGTATATTTTACTTTCTGAGGCTCATTCTGATGAAAACATACCCCGCTACAATAACTATATATAAAACACAACCATAGACGTCTTTTTAACAATTGTTTCTTAACAATCTGTTGATAATTTTACTTCATTTTGGAAACATTTAAACTCAAATTCTTATTAATAGATCCTTTAAATTATTCTTTAAATTATTCTTTGGTAAAGGATGTTTTTCCGATTTAATACTTCCCAATACGATCCCCCCAAAATCCAGTTTCCGGGATTTCCGTCCCGCCCGTTGTCCGCTCAGCCAATGAGGAGCCTCCTCTGGCAGCGCGCGGACCTGCTGCTCTGTCACATCTGGCCAGAGCGCTCGAGCCTTCGCGTCTCCCAGCAACGGCGCTCCTGACTTCTCCCTCCGTTTCCAACCTCCGTTAACTTCTCCCATTGCTAACTCCACCTTTATCCGCTCTGTCCGGTTAATTCCGCGGGTTATCTGGGATTAACTCCGAGTTTTCTCAGTTTAATTTCCTCCACGTTGCCTTTATCCTTACCCTAGTGCCGTTAGCATGTCTGCTGAAGACGCCGCAGCAGCCCAGCAGCCGCTGTCTGAGGAGCAGGCGGAGGTAGAGCCTCAAGTCGGAGATCATGCACCCGAGCCCGCCCAAGAGCAGCAGAGCGAGCCGGTGTCTCAGACGGTCGCGGAGGACGAAGCGCCTGAGGTGAAAGAGGAGGAGGAGAAGAAGAAGGAGGAAGAAAAGGAGGAGGACGCATTCACGTACCGCGCCCTGGTGCTAACGGGCTACGGCGGCTATGATAAAGTGAAGCTCCAGCTGAAGACGGGTCTCCCGAACCCCGGGGAGGGGGAGGTCCGGATTCGAGTGAAGGCCTGCGGGCTGAACTTTGCTGAGCTGCTCGGCAGGCAGGGGCTCTATGAGCGGCTACCGTCTCCTCCCGTCACCCCGGGCATGGAGTGCTCGGGGGTGGTGGAGGCTGTGGGAGAGGGAGTGGAGGATAGGCAGGTGAGTGTGGGGCTCAGCTGGGATGGTGGGGCTGTAGCTTGGGCTGGGCTGGTGGGATGGGGTGGTTCACAGCTATAGTGTTCAACATTATATATATATACCTACCACTACACTACACTTTACTCACTACACTGAACACTCTCTAATAGTGTTCAGGATGGGATTAACACCTATAGCTCTTAATACCTGCAATATGGCACAATCCTTATATATCTGACATATGTTGAATGGATCCCTCTCTTTGGACACCACCTATAATGGTGTAGTAACATAGATAGCTATCTGGACATACTCTATAAACACTCTATAAGTTTGCTGTGCGCACTTATAAAGAGCCTATAACTCTTAGGAAGGGTTGATGGTGGCATAGGAGACTCAGCTAAACAGAGCAGACTAATCATCAGCAATCATATTTAACGGCCGCTGGGCTCTAGGGAAGGCCTGCATGGGCGAGGCTTGTGTTTGGAGAAAATCAATACGATCCAGCAGCTTCTCCTCACAGACCATCACCCCTTTATAGAGCCTTGATACTGTCTCCTGTCTCCAGCATGTTCTACACTCCTCTTTGTAAATTTGTCATCTCACTAGGTTTCATTTAAGACCTCGCTTTCATCTCCAAACTGGATTTAAAGGATTAACATCAGACATCAACAGAATAAATACCCATAGCAGCTTGTATAGATAACAGTGATCCACTTAAGCTTATCAATGGAAATGACATGGGTGCTTATTTCATTGAATAGTGAGTAGGCCATCAGGGCCTCGGCAGAGCCGTTTGGCAGCATTTCCATTTTATAGTAATAATAATAACATGAATAATCATCATCATCATCATCATCATCATTTGTATAGCACACTCTCACAGTAGAGTAATAACCCCCACCCCACCAAAATATCTGATTATTGGTCCAGGAACCTTAGTGCCAAATAGTTGGAGGTACAGGATATGGGTTGCAGCACTGTCATGGCATACTGCAGGCTAGTCTACTTGGTTATGGTATATAATGGGTGTGTCTGTTTGGTTATGGCATAATATGGGTTACTCTATATACTCTATGACACTTGGTCATGCCATATTATAGGTTATGCCACTCTGTCATGGCATATTGCAGGTTAGTCTGCTTTGTTATGGCATATTACTCTACTCAATTACTGTATATAACACATATACCATTAAGACAAGTTGCTTGGTCATGCCATATAACAGGGCACGCTTCTCAGTTAGGCCTATTTCAGGCTGCACCATTTGGTTATACTATATCACCACATATTCAGCCTAGTTACATTGTATTACAGGTTACATACCTTAGTTGTGGCATGCTTCAGTTATTGGTTACAACACGTTACATGTAACAGCATGTATTATATTCCCAGTTATGATGCCTAATAACATCACATTCCTTTGGCAGTGTCGTGTTATGCTCCTTGGTTTCACCATTTTACAGGTTACTCCACCCCAGTTACCGATTACACTACTCAATTACTGGTACGCTGTTCAGTAACACCATATTAGAGGTTACACTGTGTTACCACTTCTACTGTTTGGTTACATCATGTTACAGGATACACCCCTCGATTACATCATATTACAGGTTACACTATATTACCACTTATACTGTCTGGTTACATCCTGTTACAGGATACACCCCTTTGGTTACACCATATTACAGGTTACACCCCTCGGTTACATCATATTAGAGGTTACACTGTATTACCACTTTACTGTCTGGTTACATCATGTTACAGGATACACCCCTCAGGTTACACCATATTACAGGTTACACCCCTCGGTTACATCATATTACAGGTTACACTATATTACCACTTTACTGTCTGGTTACATCATGTTACAGGATAAACCCCATTGGTTACACCATATTACAGGTTACACCCCTCGGTTACACCGTATTACAGGTTACCCTATATTACCACTTATACTGTCTGGTTACATCATGTTACAGGATACACCCCTCGGTTACACCATATTACAGGTTACACCCCTCGGTTACATCATATTACAGGTTACACTATATTACCACTTTACTGTCTGGTTACATCATGTTACAGGATACACCCCTCGGTTACACCATATTACAGGTTACCCTATATTACCACTTTACTGTCTGGTTACATCATGTTACAGGATTAAACCCCTTTGGTTACACCATATTACAGGTTACATCCCTCGGTTACACCATATCAGTTATGCTATATTACCTGTTTCAGTTCTTGGCTATGGCATATTGCAGGTTAGACCATGTGGCTGTACTGTATTACTGCTTATACTATCTACATACATCATAGTACAGGCAACACAATCAGTTATGCCATGTATACCATGCCAGTTCTTGATTATGTTACAGGTTGCACCATTTGGTTATACTATATTGGCAGTTATATCACTTGGTTTTATCATATTATATGATATGTATATTGTTCATACATCCTAGTCACATCGTATTATGGTCATGCCGTCGCATGGGTTACACTGCTAGGTTATACCAGTCTTGGCTTGATCACAGTGTACGGCTGATGTTTGAGGAGACAGAGCCGTGCGCCTGTGGCAGACACTCCAGTGACATCCCATTATCTGCTTTATGACGCCTGTTGCCATGGTGACAGAAAGTCGGCGAGGAAATGGGAGAGACAATGAAGCCGAGGGGAAGAGTCTCCTGATAGAAGCGGGCTTTCGGAGCGCTGGCACCTGTTGCCGGCTGAAAGAACGGACTTCGCTAAACAAGACAGATTGTTTAGCAAAGTGCCATGCAGAATCATGAACCTGGGAACGTGTCCTGCAGAATCATGAACCTGGGAACGTGTCTTGCAGAGTCATGAACCTGGGAACGTGTCCTGCAGAGTCATGAACCTGGGAACGTGTCTTGCAGAGTCATGAACCTGGGAACGTGTCCTGCAGAGTCATGAACCTGGGAACGTGTCCTGCAGAATCATGAACCTGGGAACCTGGGAACGTGTCCTGCAGAATCATGAACCTGGGAACCTGGGAACGTGTCCTGCAGAATCATGAACCTGGGAACCTGGGAACGTGTCCTGCAGAATCATGAACCTGGGAACGTGTCCTGCAGAATCATGAACCTGGGAACGTGTCCTGCAGAATCATGAACCTGGGAACGTGTCCTGCAGAATCGTGAACCTGGGAACGTGTCCTGCAGAATCATGAACCTGGGAACGTGTCCTGCAGAATCATGAACCTGGGAACGCGTCCTGCAGAGTCATGAACCTGGGAACGTGTCCTGCAGAATCATGAACCTGGGAACGTGTCCTGCAGAATCATGAACCTGGGAACGTGTCCTGCAGAGTCATGAACCTGGGAACGTGTCCTGCAGACTCATGAACCTGGGAACGTGTCCTGCAGAATCATGAACCTGGGAACGTGTCCTGCAGAATCATGAACCTGGGAACGCGTCCTGCAGAATCGTGAACCTGGGAACGTGTCCTGCAGAATCGTGAACCTGGGAACGTGTCCTGCAGAATCGTGAACCTGGGAACGTGTCCTGCAGAATCATGAACCTGGGAACGTGTCCTGCAGAGTCATGAACCTGGGAACGTGTCCTGCAGACTCATGAACCTGGGAACGTGTCCTGCAGAATCGTGAACCTGGGAACTTGTCCTGCAGAATCATGAACCTGGGAACGTGTCCTGCAGAGTCATGAACCTGGGAACGTGTCCTGCAGAATCGTGAACCTGGGAACGTGTCCTGCAGAGTCATGAACCTGGGAACGTGTCCTGCAGAGTCATGAACCTGGGAACGTGTCCTGCAGAATCATGAACCTGGGAACGTGTCCTGCAGAATCATGAACCTGGGAACGTGTCCTGCAGAATCGTGAACCTGGGAACGCGTCCTGCAGAGTCATGAACCTGGGAACGTGTCCTGCAGAATCGTGAACCTGGGAACGTGTCTTGCAGAGTCATGAACCTGGGAACGTGTCCTGCAGAATCGTGAACCTGGGAACGTGTCCTGCAGAATCGTGAACCTGGGAACGTGTCCTGCAGAATCATGAACCTGGGAACGTGTCCTGCAGAGTCATGAACCTGGGAACGTGTCCTGCAGAATCATGAACCTGGGAACGTGTCCTGCAGAGTCATGAACCTGGGAACGTGTCCTGCAGAATCGTGAACCTGGGAACGTGTCCTGCAGAATCATGAACCTGGGAACGTGTGCTGCAGAATCGTGAACCTGGGAACGTGTCCTGCAGAGTCATGAACCTGGGAACGTGTCCTGCCGAATCATGAACCTGGGAACTTGTCCTGCAGAATCATGAACCTGGGAACGTGTCCTGCAGAGTCATGAACCTGGGAACGTGTCCTGCAGAATCGTGAACCTGGGAACGTGTCCTGCAGAGTCATGAACCTGGGAACGTGTCCTGCAGAGTCATGAACCTGGGAAGGTGTCCTGCAGAATCGTGAACCTGGGAACGTGTCCTGCAGAATCATGAACCTGGGAACGTGTCCTGCAGAATCGTGAACCTGGGAACGCGTCCTGCAGAGTCATGAACCTGGGAACGTGTCCTGCAGAATCGTGAACCTGGGAACGTGTCTTGCAGAGTCATGAACCTGGGAACGTGTCCTGCAGAATCGTGAACCTGGGAACGTGTCCTGCAGAATCGTGAACCTGGGAACGTGTCCTGCAGAATCATGAACCTGGGAACGTGTCCTGCAGAGTCATGAACCTGGGAACGTGTCCTGCAGAATCATGAACCTGGGAACGTGTCCTGCAGAGTCATGAACCTGGGAACGTGTCCTGCAGAATCGTGAACCTGGGAACGTGTCCTGCAGAATCATGAACCTGGGAACGTGTGCTGCAGAATCGTGAACCTGGGAACGTGTCCTGCAGAGTCATGAACCTGGGAACGTGTCCTGCCGAATCATGAACCTGGGAATGTGTCCTGCAGAATCATGAACCTGGGAATGTGTCCTGCAGAATCGTGATCCTGGGAACGTGTCCTGCAGAATCATGAACCTGGGAACGTGTCCTGCAGAATCATGAACCTGGGAACGTGTCCTGCAGAGTCGTGAACCTTCAGCTGATGATATTGGTGTATATATTGATGTAGTCCATATAGACACATGTGTGTTTCTAATGTCACACTTTTCTCTCTCTCTCTCTCTCTCTCTCTCTCTCTCTCTCTCCATTACTCAGAGTGTGTGAGTGTGCTCAGCCAAGTCCCATATGAGCATAATTATCCTCCTTTTGTCCAACATTGTCAGTTTGGTATTTCCTATCCCGCCCCTACACGCACGCACACAACTACACACGCACTAAATTCTGTCATACTCGAAATCGCTATCCGCGCACGTCACATTCCCGGTGAGGGTTGTGGACGCCCTGTCTCTGTTTCTCTCTGTCTCTCCTCGTTTTGCTGCAAGAGCTGCAATAGATCACAGTATCGTGGAAAGATCTACACAAACAAAAACACAACAGCGGGCCGAAACACAATAACAGACACACACTAAGGCGCAGCCTTGGCTTTGCTTTGCCATGGTCATGTTTGTTTTGGCCTCTGGAGCGGTCTCCGTAGCGTCCAGCGGACCGCAGCGCTGATCTGAGGCAGCTGCAGCTGTTTCTGTGATTACGGTTACAGTTCTAATGGGTTTAGCCTCGATTCCAGCCAGCCTGCATTCATCTGGATACGGTGTAATATCATTGAGCAATCGATCTGATTGCTGCCGCTCCCTGGTAATGGTGGTAAAAGCTCGGATGAGCTGCAGACTCTGCTCTGTCGGGAATTTCAGACTGCATGTACCACGTAAATATGGCAATTTTTTGGGCGCGCTTTGTAATTAACCGCCAGGTTAAAATATTAAAGGTGCCAGGACTTTTGCACAGGCCACATTTGATTGATCCCGGTATGGTAAAACAATGTTCCAAGAATGTATGTATGTAGGAAATCAGGGTCGTATGATCGGAGCGCCCAAACATGGCGTTACATATAGATAACGGTATTTCATACAGTGCTGGGAACCTCATAAGCAAGCCTGTTAATGATTACTGAGTCCATATTAGGCTAATCGATGATCATAGGCTTCCTTTATGTGTTAGTTGGGTTATCTTCACAGCTCCAGTGCAGCAGTAAAAAGGCCAGCTCTAGCCCTCAAACGTGTCCTGGCTGATGGGCTTCATCAGTGAGTTGGAGAACTGTGTAAATCAGGTTTTTGGCTGAACTGTCGCTTTAAGGTCACTGGGATCGACCAGCAAATGTTCAGGAACAGTTTCCCATTGGCAGCTAATGGAAACGGAGGAGGTCGG
>JAMWET010002578.1:112500-115000 GCA_024036415.1 Prochilodus magdalenae
TTTTGGTCAGTTGGCGATTAGCATGGCTAAAATACCAATCGTTCCTCAGAAATTGCATTCCTGTCAATGCCACTGCTGTTTACAGCTGGACAGTCTGGAATGTCACAGCTGGACATTCTGGCAGTAGGTGAGAGTTTTATGTCTTGGTTTATCTCTAATGTACTGTGATGCTAGCTGGTAGCTTTACAGAGCAGCTAGCATGTAGTCACATTGAAATGCACTACAATGGTAAGTGGGTGACTCAAGTGTAAGGAGTCAGAGCCAAGTCCAGTTTGAGTCTAAGTCTCTGAGATGCAAGTCCAAGTCTAGAATTTCTAAAGTCCTGGTTAAGACTTAAATCACTAATGTGAGTCAAGTCTCTGAGACGCGAGTCTCTAACGTACGGTCACGTCACATCTTAGGTTTTTGAGATGTGAGTGCAGGTCCAGTCTGAAGTCCTGAGGCTTTGAGATGCAAGTCTGAGTAGAATCTGTGAGTAGAGTCTCAAGTCTCTAAGGTGTTTGTGTGTGTAAGTCTTTGCAGTCCCTGAGGTGGGAGAGCTGGTTGAGTCTAAAGTCTCTGAGGTGCAAGAGCGAGTCAAGGTTTGGGTCACTCAGGTGTGAGTGCAGGTTTGGTCTCAAATCCCTCAAGTTTTAGAGGTATGAGTCTCTGAGATGTAAGTCTGAGTCGAGTCTGGAGTCTCAGGCGAGTCTGAGATGTGAGTCTGAATTGAGTCTTGAGTCTCACGTCTCTGAGGTGTCTCTGAGAGTTGAGACTGAAGCATCTGATGTGTGAATGCTGATTTCTGAGATGTGAGTTGACTTGCATCTGAAGTCTCTGAAGGGCAGACGCCTGTTGCGCCTCTGGTCTTTGAGGTCTGAGTGCCGGTTGAGTCGTGAATCTCTGAAGTCTGAGTCCGAGTCTCTGAGACAGAAGTTTGGGTTGAGTCTTGAGTCTTGGGTCTCTGAGAGGCGAGTCTAAGTTTAGTCTTAGATCTCTGAGATGCAAGAGCTAGTCAAGTCTAAAGTCTCTGAGCTGCAAGAGCGAGTCAAGGTTTGAGTCACTCAGGTGTGAGTGCAGGTTTGGTCTCAAATCCCTCAAGTTTTAGAGACATGAGTCTGAGTCTCTGAGATGTGAGTCTGAATCGAGTCTGGAGTCTCAGGTCTCTAAGATGCAGGTTAAGTCTGAGTCTAAGATCTAAGTTACTGAAATCTAAGATGATTTGCATTGTTAGTCTCTGAGTTGCAGGAGAATGGCGTGTCTTAGGTTTTTGAGATGTGAGTGGCGGTTGAGTCTTGAATCTCTGAAGTGCTGGGTCTTGAGGTCTTGGAAGTGTGAATCTGAGTCTCTGAGATGTGAGTCTGAATTGAGTCTTGAGGTCTTGGAAGTGTGAAGCTGAGTCTCTGAGATGTGAGTCTGAATTGAGTCTTGAGGTCTTGGAAATGTGAAGCTGAGTCTCTTAGATGTGAGTCTGAATTGAGTCTTGAGGTCTTGGAAATGTGAAGCTGAGTCTCTGAGATGTGAGTCTGAATTGAGTCTTGAGGTCTTGGAAGTGTAAAGCTGAGTCTCTGAGATGTGAGTCTGAATTGAGTCTTGAGGTCTTGGAAGTGTGAAGCTGAGTCTCTGAGATGTGAGTCTGAATTGAGTCTTGAGGTCTTGGAAGTGTGAAGCTGAGTCTCTGAGATGTGAGTCTGAATTGAGTCTTGAGGTCTTGGAAGTGTGAAGCTGAGTCTCTGAGATGTGAGTCTAAATTGAGTCTTGAGGTCTTGGAAGTGTGAAGCTGGGTCTCTGAGATGTGAGTCTAAATTGAGTCTTGAGGTCTTGGAAATGTGAAGCTGAGTCTCTGAGATGTGAGTCTGAATTGAGTCTTGAGGTCTTGGAAGTGTGAATCTGAGTCTCTGAGATGTGAGTCTGAATTGAGTCTTGAGGTCTTGGAAGTGTGAAGCTGAGTCTCTGAGATGTGAGTCTAAATTGAGTCTTGAGGTCTTGGAAGTGTGAAGCTGAGTCTCTGAGATGTGAGTCTAAATTGAGTCTTGAGGTCTTGGAAATGTGAAGCTGAGTCTCTGAGATGTGAGTCTGAATTGAGTCTTGAGGTCTTGGAAGTGTGAATCTGAGTCTCTGAGATGTGAGTCTGAATTGAGTCTTGAGGTCTTGGAAGTGTTAAACTGAGTCTCTGAGATGTGAGTCTGTATTGAGTCTCGAGTCCCACGTCTCTGAGGTGTCTCTGAGAGCTGAGACTGAAGCATCTGATGTGTGAATGCCGGTCATGTCTCGAGTCCCTGAGGTGCGAATGCTAGTCAAGTCTAGAGCTTATCCCAAAAAGTTCAAATAAGGTTTACAAAGCTAACCTGGCTACCAGTGCCGACTTTATTGGTCTCGCACTATTCACGTATGGCCGGAAATAACTGCTGACATGCGGCCGTGTGGACAGCCTTTCCTGCCAGGACTTGGTCTTTTTCGTGTTTTCTCCTTTTACGTGAAAAACTCTTCCCAACAGATCCACCATGACAGGACAAAAATA
>JAMWET010002578.1:122500-187500 GCA_024036415.1 Prochilodus magdalenae
TCATCGTGTATGGTAAGGAAGAGCGTTCGTGTGTGTGAGTGTATGCATGTGATTTCACACCAACGTCAACCCTGTTGCTCAACTCCTCAGTAGACAGTCATGAGACTTGGTTGAGAAGGGTTGCCAGGTCTTTTAAAATAACTGCAAGTATACAAGTTACAAATCTGTAAAGGCACATAGAGAGCCCACAAGAAGGATTTGAAAACATGCACCTTGTTTATCTTGAATATCTTATTATGGAAAAAGAAAAAAATAAACTGGGTTGCTTGAATCAAAGGCTGGTTCCAGATTTCTCCTGGACACACCCAGAGAACTCACCAACACGACTAATTTCAAGTACGCACTGATTACATTAACCAGATAATGGATAGTAACCACAAACACATTAACATAATTAAGCCCACTACTATAGATAGATAGATAGATAGATAGATAGATAGATAGATAGATAGATAGATAGATAGATAGATAGATAGATAGATAGATAGATAGATAGATAGATAGATAGATAGATAGACAGATCGATATATAGACAGATAGATAGATAGATAGATAGATAGATAGATAGACAGATAGACAGACAGGTAGATAGATAGATAGATAGATAGATAGATAGATAGATAGATAGATAGATAGATAGATAGATAGATAGATAGATAGATAGATAGACAGACAGACAGACAGATAGATAGACAGTGAGCGGACACAGTGTGTAAACACTGCAGCAGCACAACACACACCACCACATGAGTGTGACCCACCACCCACATAGTACCTGCTCTGTGGTGGTCCTGTGGGGTCCTGACCATTGAAGAACAGGGTATACAGAGAAACAGATGGACTACAGTCTGTACCTGTTTCAGGTGCTCCTGTATGGCCAGTGGAGTTGATAAAATGGACACTGAGTGTATATACAAGGAGGTGTACCTAATGAAGTGCCTTGGTGAGTGTATATTATGGCTGTTAAAGTAAAACTATTTTTATAAAGCTGTTGGATTTCTAGTTTGCCCCTCTGAACCATCTAAAGTAGTCCATCTACAGAAGTGCAGCCTCAAGCTTTGGTGCATTAGCTTTGCCACCATGTATATCCTGTATCATTCACCCTGTAAGGCTCACCACGTTTGAGTGGCCCTATGTTGGAATTAAGCAGGAGAGGTTTTGCTGCTATTACATCTGGTCTAATTGCCGGCCCTGTATTGTACTTATCTCAAATTGCCCAAACACTCCTTTTAGCTTTAGCACAAATGGTCTGCGCCATATTTCTGTTGTTCCTGAGACACCATAAAAGCAGTTCATTCAAAACAGGCTCTTGCCATTTAGTCACCGGCTTTACACATGGGCTGAGAAGTTGAAGGAACATTCTGAAACTTTGGAAATCTGAAAATCTGGGCCTGTTGACAAAGAAACGTGAATTTAACCAGTCTGACCAATGAATATTGAGGCCCACAGTCCTTTAAGTCACCTATGTACTGTGTAGGAATAATTAGCTTAGGCTTTTTTGAACACCTGGAGCTCTACAGCGCTCCACACCAGGACCACCACAATCAGGTGAAAGAGTTTTCTATATATTACTGTACGTCCATGTTTATATGGGTATTAGTCTTCTGCACTCTATGGCTTCTTTCAAATTGCTGTCAGGTTCATTACCCTGTACCCTAGGAAGTGCTTCCTGCTTCTCTCTAGCCTGAGATGCAGCACCTCCTGTTTGTGTCTTCTGCAGAAAATAGGTCATCTGAATTCTGTCTTTCATAATCTGCGGTTATTCAGTGCTGTACTGACGATACCTATATGTACTCAGCACAGTACTGAAGTGTATGTCAGCATGGTAACAGTACAGTCAGTGTGTTCAGTATGTCAGTGTGGCTTTACTCTCTGGACCTGTGTGTGCAGGTGCTGCTAACCGCTTGACGGGTCAGAAGAAGAACCTGCTGGCCCTGGCCAAGTCCTGGTATAACCAATTCAGCATCAGCGCCCTCAGCCTCATGCACTCCAACAAGGCCGTGAGTGGGTTCCACCTCGGTTACCTAGACGACGAGTTCCCCCTGATCGCCCGCGTGCTGCAGACGCTGCTGGAGCTGTACAAACAGGGCAAGATCAAACCACGCATTGACTCCACCTACCACTTCGAGCAGGTCAGAGAGAGACTGTGCGCAGCCCCCGCCCTCCCTTCACTGTTTGTTTGAAAAGCAGAAGATGAAGTGCCATCCTGTGTTTCCTCAGCGCCAGCATCCCCCCTCAGCCTGGTCCCCCCTCTTTCTTTCTATCCCTCACTCTTTCTGTCTGTCTCTTTTCCTGTGTTTCTTTTCTGTCTATGCTTGTGCATTATCCGTCTCTATACCAGTCTTCCTTTTCTTTTCCTTTTCTTCTGCTTCTTGTATCTACCTTCTTAATCCGTTTATTGAGCTTTACTTACCGTATAGCTGCACTTTGTAGCTCTACAGGTACAGACTGTAGTCCATCTGTTTCTCTGTATACTGTATTACCCTGCTCTTCAATGGTCAGGACCCCCACAGGACCACCACAGAACAGGTATTATGTGGGTGGTGGATCATTTGTAGCACTGCAGTGTCACTGACCTGGTGGTGGTGTGTTAGTGCTGGTGTGAGTGGATCAGACACAGCAGCGCTACTGGACATCTCAGTGTCACTGCCGGACTGAGACTCGTCCACCAACCAAAACTACCCAGCCAACAGCGTCCTGTGGGCAGCGTCCTGTGGGCAGACTCCTGTGACCACTGATAAAGGACTAGAGGATGTCCAACACTGCACTGTGCAGCAGCAGATGAGCTACCGTCTCTGACTGTCCATCTACAAGGTGGACCAGCAAGGTAGGAGTGTCTAATAGAGTGGACAGTGAGTGGACACAGTGTCTAAACACTCCAGCAGCACTGCTGTCTCTGATTCACTCACACCAGCACCACACACACTAACACACCACCACCACGTCAGTGTCACTGCAGTGCTGAGAATGATCCACCGCCCACATCATACCTGCTCTGTGGTGGTCCAGTGGGGGTCCTGACTACTGAAGAACAGAGAAATACAGTATACAGAGCCACTGTATTAACATAACCACAACTATAGCATAAAAAACCTCATAGCTGTGTTTATTTTCCATACGTGAGATTAATCACAGCCCCAGTCCATGTTCTCTTCTTTTTTCCTCTTGCTTGCTTTCTCTATCTGGGTCTCTCCACCTGTCTCTCTCTCTCTCTCTCTCCCTCTGCCATGAAAGGCTATGTTTACTCCAGCACTTGTTTTGAAATGTCGGCAGGTGACATCCCAGCAGACCCGCATGAGCAGCTCTCCAGTATTTGTGAGCCATGCGAAAGGTTAAAAATCACTTGGGCTTATTTATGTGGACCGGAGGGGGCGGGGGAGCTGGGGGCTTCATAGCAACACGTCTACCATGACGGCAGGTACGGCTAATAGCTTCTCTCCATCTGAAGCGGTGAAATCGGAGGTCAACAACAAGAGCGTCCTTTTGAAGAGAGACAGAGAGGACCGGACCAAAGCACCTGTTTACAGAGGGACCCTCATCTGCACACCGTGTGCGGACCGGAGTGAGGTGGAAGCGTCTCCTTTAAACAGAGAGGGACTGTCCTGTTCTTGCTTTCCCTCCTCTCCTGTTGTCCTCAGCTTCGCAGACCCAGAAGTCATGGCAGTTGCTAAGTGACTGGCCTCTGTTACCGTGGCTCTGGTTGTCAGGGTGATCTGACGGCGTTGCCATAGAGACAGTGCCCGAGTAAAGAAAGAGAATGAAGGAAGTTGCGTTACATCCTTTTTCCTTTTTTCTACAGATGAACCAGATCACCTCTTCCTATTATCTGCATGTTATAGTTTAACTCGCAGATCTACTTTTCAGTGTCTTACCTGACATGCTGCAGCTTGAACAGCATCATAACTCCTGTACTCGGTTTCATCACCTGTCAGCTAGGTCTCCCCCAGCCCACGCCCCGACCCCATTACACAATGCCACCAATGTGAAGGGGAACATCAAAGCTTTCTTTGAGACATCCTTTCAAACTGATGCCAACACAACATCACTAAACAGCTCAACACGCTTGGAGGAGAGTGCTACCTGACAATTCTGTATCATCAGCTAACAAACGCCTAAGCTGGTTAGCACTGCATTTGTTTATAGAGGAGGGAGGAGCATCGTAACTAGAGGGAGATTTGTATTCCCAGCCATTGATGGCTGTGGCATCTCTGAGGTTCAAACTTACGACAGTTGCACCACTCAGGAGCTCATACAGAACCCAAGAGGAGCCTTAGAAGACTGTAGTTAGGCCGCAGTCAGGTCACCTGTCGCTTCTGTGTTGTGCATTTTAACGACACACAGCCAAAAACGTTAAACAGGACAAGCACAACAGACAATCTAGCTAAGCTAACAGAGTCATTCACTAGCTGGATACACTATGGGTTGTTACAGGCTTAGCTATAATGCTAACTTTATAATACTTAATCTGTAAACATTATGTAGCACAAGGGCATAAAAATAAGCATTTCTAAAGGTGCAGAATTAATCCAACAGCCTGAAGAAACCGAGCTAGCTATCAGAGAGATCTCTAAATAACCATGACAAATCAAAAACTAAACTATACAGGGGTTGGACAATGAAACTGAAACACCTGGTTTTAGACCACAATCATTTATTAGTATGGTGTAGGGCCTCCTTTTGCGGCCAATACAGCGTCAGTTGGTCTTGGGAATGACATATACTGCGTCCTGCACAGTGGTCAGAGGGAGTTTAAGCCATTCTTCTTGCAGGATAGTGGCCAGGTCACTACGTGATGCTGGTGGAGGTTCGTCCTTCTCGGTGGTATGCTGACATTACCCTGGATACCGTGGCTCTTGATACATCACAAAGACTTGCTGTCTTGGTCACAGATGCGCCAGCAAGACGTGCACCAACAGTCTGTCCTCTTTTGAACTCTGGTATGTCCCCATAATGCTGTGTGCATTGCAGTATTTTGAGCAGAACTGTGCTCTTACCTGCTAACTGAACCTTCACACTCTGCTCTTACTGGTGCAATGGGCAATTAATGAAGATTGGCCACCAGGCTGGTCCAATTTAGCCATGAGACCTCCCACACTAAAATGACAGGTGTTTCAGTTTCACTGTCCAACCCCTGTATAATTTAGCACATAAAGTTGAATAAAGATTATTTATTAATGTTGTAAAATATTTTTTTGCTGTGTCAGAAATTATTAAACCACAGAAGCAGCAACATTATACAGTGTTTTAATGCAGCAGTTGTTGCATATCATCTGATTGTCTGGGTGCAAGCCTGCAGCACAACCCGGTCAGGCTGTTACAGCGCTTGATTGAAAGTCTAATGTTTCCCCATCATGACCACTGTATAAAACAAACCACAACTAATTAAACCGAAAAACTGTACATATATTTGCACATGCATGTCTTGTATATGGGTTACATACTAAACTGGTTCAAAGCCAGAGTTCAAATCTCATTTTGACTTTAACTTTAGAGTGACTTAAATTATAGACTTAAATATTTATTATCTGAGTGACCCTGTACATAGAGCATGATTATATCTTCAGCACTAATGATTGACCGTTCAATTCGGTCACTACCAGGGTAAAAGTGTCATAACTGTAACACAACATAACACCTCTTTACCGTGTGTTTCAGTAGTGACTGTTTTGTTAATGACGGTTCTTGAGTGGTACATACATCCTGAGTTTGAGATACATACACTTCAACACAATGGAATCCAAATGCTTACCATGTGGCCATGAGGTAAGAAACGCAGGAGCATGGGTTAAATAAGGCTTTGCCTAAACTCTGAGTGAAAAAGTGGGTCAGCATTTTTGGAAGAAATCTTTTTTTAATGACGATTAAATCTAAGTCCTTCAACTTCACGTTAACGGAAATAAAAAAAAAACTTAAAGAGCACTGAAAAATACAAAAATCACAAATATTATTTTCACAAGTGTAGATTGTGAAAATAATAAGGAAAGACAACTACCAGTAGACAGAACCCTATAAATGATTGTTTTAGCCCATTTTATCCATTGTTCACCATTGTCTAGCCATTGTTTACCATTGTCTAGCCATTGTTTACCATTGTTTTCAGTTGTTCACCATTGTTTTGCCATTGTTTACCATTGTTTTCAGTTGTTCACCCTTGTCTAGCCATTGTTTACCATTGTTTTCAGTTGTTCACCCTTGTCTAGCCATTGTTTACCATTGTTTTCAGTTGTTCACCCTTGTCTAGCCATTGTTTACCATTGTTTGTCCATTGTTCATCATTGTTTATTCATGGTTTATCATTGTTTATCTATTGTTCACCCTTGTTGATCCATTCTTTATCCATTGTTCACTCTTGTTTATCCATTGTTTAGCATTGTTTATCTATAGTTTACCATAGTTTTCTTTATCTCAGTGAATGCTTTGGGTTTAAACCGGTCATAGCATAATCAGTATAATATAATAATAGTGTGTAAGTCATGTTAACCACCCATGTGCCTTATTTTGTATGTTTTTTTGTAGTCCTGTGTGTTAGATTCATGTTTTATGTCATGTTGGTTGCCTTTGTTCTTTTCCGTCTGCCCAGTTACAAGTTCACACCAGAGGCATATAGTATATGAGATAAAAGATCTCTCTCTTTTTTTGTTTTCTCATCCGCAGGTCGCAGATGCAATGCGGCGAATGCAGGAGAGGAACAACATTGGCAAGGTGATCCTTCTCCCTGAACCAAAGAAGGAGGAGCCCAAAGCAGAAGAAGATAAAAAGGAGAACGCCAAGGAGGACAAGAAAGAGGGAGAACAGAAAAACGACATCCAGAAGGAAGAGCCTCAAGAGGAGGCCAAGGCAGAGGAGCCGAAGACAGGAGAAAGTTAAGCTGCCCAATACTGTGATGTATTCTCACGTTAGAAGTCTCTTCTTCAGATGGGAGGGGCTTGTATCCGAAAAGCAGGGTTTGACTTTCATAGGGTTGGGGAAGGGTTGCAATGATACACAAACATCAATCACAAAGACCGTAGGGCAGTTCCATAAGAGAAATCCCCAATTCACACTTTAGATGCCATAAAAATGCACTATACCAATGAATGGAATAAGCACAAGGGGGAACGTTGACATACGATTCTACTCAGAAAGATAATCTCAGATTTATGACAGTGCTGATTTAGATAACTTGCCCACACTTATTGTTGAAGAGCTACACACAGCTCCACCTCTTGCCCTGATTCAACTCACAAAACAGAAATTCTGTCGCCCATTAATCTGTGCCAAATGGCAAGTGCTTCATAAGCTAGAGAGCTAGCTTTGAGGCACATGCTAAGACCGATATTATTTATCTTAGTAGCATAGTTAGCTTTTATCAGAAAATCCTTACTGGGTTCAGTGTTACATGTTCATTATCCCGCTGACTCACCCACACACAAACCACACCGTCAAGGACAATGGCCACGTCTGCATTTTGCGGCCTACAGCAACACCGAAACTGGTGAAATTACAACATTACAACATTGTGTGCGATTCAGCTTTTATCTCGCATGAAGTTCAGTGTTCAAAAGCATTTGTGCTTGTTCCAAATACACTGGTGGTTCACAGTGCATAGAATAAATGCAAGTGAGGCTAACTAACTAGCATGGTTTCAGCGATTCCTGCCTGATACCCTGTACACTGGGTGAGGACGCTGGAGCCCACCTCTATATCTTAACTCACACAAATCTAGTCGGGTCAGCACACATACTTGCTTTGCCCATGGAATCTGGCTAAGTCAATTTCTAACAAGGGTCCAGTTGGTTTAAATGCATGAAACCCAAAACTGGATTTGCCATTAGACGCTCCCTCTGCAGTGTCCGGTTCTAGCTAACGCCTAGGCTAAAGCTTTGGCATTAGCTAGAAAACAGATGTTAGCCTAGCTAGTATTAGCAACCTTAGCTGATAGTCCGTTGCTCTTCAGCTTACACTGGAAGAGAAACTTCCGGCCAATGAATACAAGCAAGTTCCTGGGAAGCATCCAAGGGTACCACAGTCCTCGTGCAAAAAGCACAAGCTTCTGGTCTTCTCACTTCTCCTATGCACCTGTTGCACACGGTTTCTCAGGTGACATACGTCTGCCTTGGCGGGGCGCTCTTGATAAAGCAGGATCGATTTAGCTCTAGAGTTAGCCCTGCACCTTACGCGTGGCACACGGCCACCTGTTTACTAGAATCCCAGCCCACCATCCGAAATTTTGAAAGCGCTTTCGTTTCGTCTTCAGTTCGCGAATACAGAAAGAAGTGAGACGGTAGTATTTCTAATGAACGAAGTCATTGAAACAGTTTACCTCTATTCGAGTCAATCAAGTGCCAATGTGCCGTATAGTCGCACAAACACAGGCCTTTGCACCCCTGCCTTAGCTCTGGCCCCGTCTGTATTGCACGCTCTTAAGACGACCTGTGGAAATGGCCCAAATGTTGAGTAGAGAGGCCAGTCACTGTTTAAAAACCGAATAGACGGTAACGGTAGGCTTTTGGTGACATTATTAGCATTTAGCGTAGTGATTCCTTTTTCCATTGGGGACAGGAGTGTATGTATGCGCGTGAGTGAATGTACTCGTGTCTCCGTGGGTCGTATCCGTCCTGTGTACCTGTGTCTCCGAGGGTTAAGGGACATTGTGAAGTATTTCTGGAAAATGGTGTGACGGTATGCCGAAGTGTTTTCGTCTCTTTTTGCGTTTGTTCTGTGGTTCGTTTCATCGTGCTACGCCCAACTACAGCGTGCCAAACTGTCCGCCAACTACTATGCCTTGATGCAAAACTCGCGTATTATAAGCGTCAGTCAAGGTTGCCTTCACTTTCTCAGTGGGCTCGAGGGGCTCTCGAATACCAAGCATCTCCAGACCATGAACTGTAAACCCCTTTTGGCACAACGTGTAAATAGCTTCTACAAGCAGCCGCTGCACTATTTTTTAAATATTCAGAATGCTCTAGCATACTCCTCGTCAGACACACGAACGACCGTGGAGAAAATACCGGGCTTTTACTGCTTTACCGCACGAATGTGCTGCGATTCATTTTCCAATACGATCTTCCGACTTCTGAGATTTTAGCACCAAACTTCTACAGGTCAGCGTTTACGCAGGGGTGGGCGATATGGCAACAATATAATACACTTGATGATACACAGTGTTTCTATTTGATATTTGTTGGGGCTTTTTTGCAGAACAGCCATCTGATTGAGTCACTGATGCCACATTTGAGCTACTATCACTATTAATATCAATACTGCATTACTACATACATTCAATGATCCAGTTTTCTGGTTACTCTAGTGATGGTAAACAGCATAGCCTGATTTCTTAGATCAGATTAAGGGCCAGAAATGAGCTCATTAATTGGGTTTCTTAGTGCACAACAGCTCTGGTTCTCCAAACATGCATTTAATTTCCAATTAAAAAGTCCATTAAGTGTTCGTCTTTAGGGGAAAAAGCAGGAAACACATCTCAACAGCTAAATATAATATCAGGGTCTTCAGTATTTGGCCTGTCAACTTTCCATTGCTATGCAAACTTGCTTTCAGCTTTTCCCAGGGATACACTTCCAGACTTCCAAAGTTCAGACTTAGAAGTTTGGCATTTTCTGCTTCTCTCGATCGAAGCTCAAACACATATTCAAGATTTCCTGAAGTTCTGGTGGCCTGCCAGGTCTTAGCAGGCCGTTTGTTTTAGGAGTCCCGTCTTCAGCTCTATTGTATTTAATCATAATCACAGACATCATATTTAGTTGTTGAGCCTGAGTCTGCTTAATCGGCGTGTTCTGCTTATTTTCCTGAAGCCGAAACATTAATAACTGTGTGATTGTAATGGCTATTTGTAAGTGAATAAATGAAGGGTGGTGTTTTACATCATACTGTACTACAACCAGCACACTGTGATGTGATTCATCAGTACGGTCATATTGCTCACCCCTGCTTCCACACCGTATTCCTGATTGTGGAAAAATGACAACTTTCACTGTGGATTCGTGGGTCCATTGGCTGTAGAACTCCTGTCTAAAACGGTGTGCACAAGAATGCGTTTATTTTTCATATCCTTTTATTATAACTGTTTTGACGCTGCATATTTGTCTTTGAGCTTGCAGTGTTTTTTATTTTTTTATTTTTTATCAAAGCCAGGAAATCTTTATCATACACACACACAAGTGTTCCAGCCAGGAAACTTGAATCCCACACAGCAGAAACACATCACAGCAACAAATGAAGGAGCCTTTGGTGAAGTCAAGGTCACCCTTCTGCTATTAAGTCACACTTTCCTGTTTTCCACCCCCTGATAGCTGATAGCCCGTAGTGTTGGAGGAGTAGAACGCCTCGGCTCACTCTGCATTATAGACCTGAAAGGACTTAAAAGCTCAATCTTTAGTAGAAACTCCCACGTTTGAGCGCATTTAAACAGCTCTAAGGACACAGTAAGGCACTGAGTTTACTTGAACCTGCATCTGAATGGATTGAATCACATCAACACCCTCACGAGTGAGCTGATGTAGTGTGTGTCATGCATCGTCCGAGTCGAGTCAGTTCAGTGCATCACTGTTTTCAGCACGCCGGCAGAGCAGCTTCCTCTAAACGGTTAACTCCGAGTCGGAGGAAGCAGATGTTTTTTGCAGCTGTGGCAGAAACTTAATGCCGTGGCACCGTTCAGAGGAAACTAAAGGTCCTCATCCCGGCCGAAGCTAACCTCACACATTCCTCTTTTCTGCCTCAGTAGAGTCTCACAGCGCGACTTCACCTCCCCAGCCTTCTCTTCCCTTCGTTTTATACTTCAGTTCAAACGTCTAAAAGAGACGCCTCGAGCCAAAACCCAAGATGGACCGCGCCCAAATCGCACACATCATTTTTTTTTAATCACTTCTAAGCTTTTTTTTTTTTTTTCCCCTTTAAACTGCAAATATGTTTGAGTTGTTGTCATGCCTCCTCCTCTTGCAGTCCTGGGTTCAGCTTGGGTGAAGACCAGACCCGGACTGTGAAGAGGACTGAGAGAGCTTCCGTAAGAATGTGTTCTGCTTTCTGTCTCTCCAAAGGGCACCCACGTTCAGTCCCAGGTTCAGAGAGCTGCTATTTCAGTGCTAGCGTTTCCTCCCTTCCTCGTTGGTCGTTTACAGCTTTGAATCTGTCAAAAACCTGAAATGAAGTCAGTCTGCCAAAACATCTGAAGTTTGCTTCTTTAGTTTTGCTAACGGGAAAGGAAGCTTCCAGCCCAACAGTTAGCATGTTGCAAATGGCATGCTGAATTTTTCCAACCGTGTCACGCTTTTGAGCAATCTCTCTTCCAATAACTATCTGACACTGTATGACATATGACTGTTTACAGACGTCATCAGTATAGCTGAAACCAGCAGCAGTCATTTTGAAGCTTGGATTATGTCTGGTTACATTTAAGCAAATGAGAAATCTATAAATATCAAATTTTCACAGAACCCCTTACTTTAAGACCAAATGTACCATTTGAGTAGATGAACTGTGGGTTGTTTTGGAAGTGTGGTGTCAATTTAAATTCGGATTAAGATCAAGGTTCATTTGAACAGTGGGGTTCAAAAGTTTGAGACCACAGTGAAAATCCATTGAACATAAACAACACACTTTTGGGAACTTTTGAAAGTTACAACAGTTAAAACAAAGAAGAAATGCATTACTACCTCTTAATCCAAGTGCCACAGAATTAGTTCTGATTGGCTTTTGTTTTGATTGCATGTCATTTCAATACTTACCTTCAAAACTGGATTTTTGCAATACCACAAATTGAGGGATAAATGAGCAAATGAGTCGTATGTTTGGGCCAATTTCGAAAAAAGTCTTGGGAACTGTTGAAGCAAGCTCAGAGAACATACGGACCAACTTATAGAAATATGGAGCCTACTTGGTGAAACTAATTTGTGACTGGGGTGAGGTCTTTTTGTGCCACAACATCAGATTCTCTACCATTCAGGTATGTGGTCGGAAGCTCATGTGTACACTGTCATCAGGAAAACATAATGAAAAAGCTTTGCATTCAATTAAAAAGCAAAGCAGAGTCGGTGCATTTTCATTAGTGCTCTCAGACGTTTCAAGCCCACTGGAGATCAGCCAGCCGAGGGCTTTAATTTATTCAGGACACGTTTCGTCCTGGCAGCTCAACCAAAAAAACAAAGTAAGACCTGCAGGACTGAGGGTGGGTGTCCGTATTTCTACGGGCCTTGGTACTTCCTGTATAGCTTGATGTTTCTTGAGTCGGTGTTTGCAGAAATTGTTACGATTGCGCCACTTTATATTCCAAGCCTCTGAATAAATAACTGCTTTCGTGCTTGAGATTGTTTATATGATGCTGTTGAAAACGAACTTGGAAATGTGATGCTTAAACAGTGCGTGGTGTTGCAGTTTTGCCTTACAAGGTATTGTACATGTTATCTGGACTGAATAAAATGCATACCAAAAAACACGGCCACCAATCTTTCTCCTCAGTTATGTAAACACAGGACACGCGCTAGGCCTCTCCGAAACCGGCCACTTCTGAGCATTTCTGACATGGTTACGCACTTCAGATGCCAGAGCACGTTTCACTTATCACCTGCTCATTTGTGCCATACTGAATGACTTTGACTTTGAAAATGGTGTGAATCATAAATCGATGCCATTCGATGAAAGGTGAAGGGAGCGGAGGGGAAACGTGATATTGCTGGGTACAGAATTTTTTAATGTCCGCCTGCTTGTGAATGGGGATGTAAAATCAGAAGATGTTCCAGAGGCAGGCCGATATAATTACAATACCATTTCATTCTGTATTTTATAAATTTATTATATTTTTTTTTATTTGCCAAAATCTCAACCAAATATAGGGTTAGTTATAAACATAGTCATTCAGACTGGAGGAAAAGCTTATAGAATTAATTCAGAGTTGGTGAAGGGAACCAGGCATCCAGAGTGTTCAATGCCTCTGGATGTTCTAGGAGGTTTCTGCCTCCACCGTTATCTCTATAATATGTCGAACTACTTGAAGTGGAAACCAGTTTTGATATTAAATTACACAGAATTTTTTGAAAAAGGTTCATTTTATTCTCCTGTAGGCTGAATTAAATGTGAAATCAGAATCTGTGGAAGAAAAACCTAGAGCTGGTGTGCCCCCTACTGTTCGACCTCCGTTACAATATAATTACTCTATACAGTGGTGCTTAAAAGTTTGTAAACTTTAGAATTTTCTATGTTTCTGCATAAAATAGACCTAAAACTAAATCAGATTTTCACACAGATTTCAAAAGTAGATAAAGACAACCCAATGGAACAAATGAGACAGACATCACATATTTGTTTATGTATTTACTGAGGAGAATGATCCACAGATCTGTGAGTGGCAGATAACTTGAAGATGAAATTGGAGTCAATGGGATCACAGTCAGGTGTGACTGGCCACCATCTTGTATTTAAGGGATCCGTCAAAGTCAGATCTTCATGATCCACGTCTGTTGAAGGGCACCTTGGCATTAACAACTTGGGGACAACTTCAGAGGACCTCTGAAAACAAACCAGCTGTTGCCCTTATCAGGCTGGAAAATGGTTCAAAACCATCTCCAAAGAGTCCGGACTCCACCAACAGCACTCAGCACACCAGAGAAAGGTGTGTAATAGTCGGCGAGGTCACGAACCTGGGGCAACTAAAGGCCTCTCTCACAGCGGCTAATGTTAACGTTCATGGAGGAGAACACTGACAGCAGAACACAGGACAACAATGATGTGCATGGCAGGGTTACCAGGACAACCACAGCTCTCCAAAAAGAACGCTGCTGTCCATTTACAGTTTGCTAAAGATCGTGTGGATGAGCCAGAAGTGTGTTGGAAGAAATGCTTTGTGAACGGATGAGACCAAAATAGAGTCTGAACTTTGATGTAAATGACAGGTGTAATGTCATGAGAACCGCTGTGATGGTGGTGGTGTTTTTGAGGTTTTGCTGTAATACTTTTGGCTGATTTGATTAACTGGGTTGTTTTTATCAACTTTTGGAACGTGTGAAAATGTGGCTGTATTTTAAGTCACATTTATCTAGAAATGTAGAAAATCTACAGGGTTCTAATACATACCAGCACCGCTGTTATCCAACAGGAAACTGGAATGTAACATGTTTAGGATTATTAACTACTGGCCTATATCATTTCTTATTGACTGGCACAATGGATCAGTACATGGAGCAGTCTTGGGTTACTGTTACCAGACCCTTTTATTGCTATACAGTCAAAAAGTCCTTGGACACTGAAACCAGCTCAACTACTGCGGAAGAACCGATTGAAACTACACAATGCCTTTAGACCCACTACTGCATCAGTGACTATGTTTCTGTACTCCTGCAACTATTAACGGTTCCTCACAGTGACAATTATTAAATTATTCAGAAACAATTACACTGGCTCATAAATTTGGTGCATCTTTTTACACAGATTTACAAACTTCAATCTATAAATCAACCCCACTTTTACAAATCAGTCCGCGCAGAGCGTCAATTCAAAATATACAGCTTCTCCTCATCTGACTGGCTGGGGAGCTTGTGAAGGAGCCTAATTCGCTCAGTCCTCCAGGCCTGCCGTTCTCAGTGCTTCAGCCAAGCGTCTGATGTAGGTGGAGTCCGGATATCCATTCCTACGGATAAAGGAAGAATGGTGAACTGACTCAGTCAAGCCAACTAGGTCAACAAAATAAGAAGCGTCCAAAGTCACAGTGGACAGTTATCATTTATCAGCGTCAGAAAGGCAGTTCAATGTAGACCATGAACCTCAACTGTACACAGGAAGTTGGTAACAGCATGCAATAATAAAACAACAGTACCGAGCTGTACTGAGCTAAAACGACAAGCTAATCTATTTGTTACATCACTAAATTCATTTGTGAGTATTTATCTAGAACTGTGATTATAATAAAGCGATTCTCCGAACAGCAGGAGGCATGAGCCACGTTATACCGAAGAACTGATGTCATCACCGGATATGAGATGCGGTAACTGAGAAAACAGAATGGAATAAAGTATGTCTGCATTTGACGACTTCGGTGTTGACTCACCACAGTTACATCATCACAGTATCAGACCTTTTATACACACAGCAGATAAAAATAAAAAAAAAAACAAGTACATGAAATTTTATGGCGCTACTAGTGTTATTATTACACGTCTGTTTACATAAAAGTCACCGACGACACCTGATGACGTATCCGGTTCTTGAAGTGTTGTCCCATTTCATAGGGTGAAGATTTCAACCACTACCCTCGAAAACAAGGGGTAGGGCTAAAAAGAAGAAATAGGATTGGGCCTTAGATTCTACGATAGTTTCGAGATAGGCTTTTGGCCTACAACGTAATCCAATGTTTGACAGACAAACCCAGACGCGAGCAGAGCTAAAAGATAGGCAGGTTTATTAAGTAAACAGGAAGTCAGAATCAACAACCAATCAGAGCATACATAACAGACGGGAAGACCACAGAGCCAGAAACCATGAGACAAGCGATGGTCGAAGCCAAACAATCAAATATAGCCAGCAAAGTTAAAGGGAGAGCCAAAAAGACAAAAGCCAATTAACGAAAGTCAAAACCAGAAAGACGAGATGAAGGTACGCAGCAGCAACACTCAGTAAGACAACAAGCGGCAATACCTAGCAAAGAGCTAGCGCGAACCCACAGGTATATAAGCAGGGAAGTTAACGAGACAAATTAGAACTCAGGTGAGGCTGAATGAGAAGGTGGGTCGTGATTGGTGAACTGAGAGCACATGGGTGTGATGTCATGTGGAGATGGCTAATGGGAGATGTAGTTTGGAGCGTCGGAGGTAGGGGGAGAACCCGGAAGCCTGACACATAAAAAAAATCTATTTACGGTGAAAAGATATTTTTGTAAAGAGAAACAGAATCTGATTTTCCATTATATTACCATCGTCATGGGAATAACTTGGCACGAATGTAAGCAATACAGGGCTTCTAAAAACACGTTCAATGTATGCGTCTTTGAATATAACCTTGAGATACTGGTAACAAAACCTGGTTTGGAAACTGGTTTGATTCAGAGAAGCAGGCAGTGCATTACCCTGAACACTGTATACACATATATGGACCCTACTGAGTCCAATCTGGACACAACCCTGCGTCTGATGTTTCTGTTTAAGAGTCCGCTCACATCCTAGAAACACAAGTGTTTGATTTTGATGTCTGGCTTGGCCAATTTGAGTGGCTAAGCCACAACAAGCAACACCACATATAGAAAATCTGAAATAGAACATTAAGTAAACACAACGGCCATATTTGAGTTGTAGACATGGTGACCCTGTGTCCATTCACCACCACTGTAAAAAAGCCTGAGACGTTTCTTTCAATGAACCACTTCACCTCAAGCCACTCTGAATGACTCTGTTTACATCTCAGCTCGATTACGTGTATGTGTTTGGAAAGAATCGGAGGGATTCCTCACGCCACAGCTGGACCCAAACCACTGGATAAAGATGTGCCCTCGGGTTTCCTAACATCTAGCAAAGATACTGAGCGTCGACCGTCTACCGTCACTGGGGTGGTACAATTTTCACGTTTAGGTAGCCTCTTTAGTTGGATGTGAATTGGACCTGAAGATATAAACACATCCAGCAAGCCAGAAGGTTTCAGCTTGCCAGTTTGGGCACTCCTACGAACTCATCTGCTATGGTATTTTTAATTAGCTAGAGTTCAGCCTGAGAGCAAAAAACGCCCACTCATGCCACTCATTACTGTTTACAGGGTTGTAGACTGCTGCATTCTGGAATGGGGAAGCAGGCGCCGCATATCCTGCCCAGAATTCAATTCATCATGCTGGGAAAGGACTGCACTAGACTAGGTACACTCACTGCCAGAATGCCACCTACCATGTGTTCACTGTTCTCGGAGAGTAGCACTGTTTTCCTCATTTGAAGAGGAAGACTTGTTACCATGTGTAGTAAGCTAACATATAGATCATAATAAACTGAACACTATACGGATCACATTACTCAGAAATGTGTGTCTACTATCCCAGGGTAAAAGAGATTAAGGTTAAACCGATTAAGAAAAAATTAGATAGCACTGAAAACTAACCACAAAGCACTGGTGGAGACCCCGTAGCAGTTTGCTGCATCTAATACACTTTCATTCCTTCATCTTTTATATGAATGAGGGTGTTTACATGCCCCCTCTGTAGTAATCTAATTATTCAAGTGGTCATCTAAACAGTATACTATGATTTTCTAGATCCGATCAAGAAATACCATAAAACGAGCTGGACTTTAGCTGAGTTAACGGGTTTCTCATAGCATGTGTACTCTTACTCTGATTTCTTTCGGATTTCACAGTCTGCCCATGTGCACAGTACAGGAGATGAGCAGCAGCGTTTAGCACAGCATCTGAGAGACGGCAGCAAGACACTTCTGGAGCAACGCTGAATGCCGAGCACCTACATGCTTTGAATTTTTCATCTTCTAGATGATGTAGTTTCGTATTTACAGGTAAACTGACTTGTTGATGTTGTTTATTGATGCTTATAAAAAAAAGCTGCAACATAAAGTTTGAGTTTTACTCATCACACCTACACTGACCCGCTTCTGTCTTCCTATTGAGTCTGCTCTCCACCATTAACAGTTTATAAAAAAGTGGACCACACTTCAAAACTATCATATGGTCTCAGGCACAGTACAATCAGAGTAATCTGGCAGGAGCTTTCCGTGATATTCCGTGTTACAGGCTTTTTGGCTGGTGAGCTTTGCTCACCTGATTAATCGACAGCCTTCTAGCTCAAACCCTCAATAATCCACCTTAATACTCACTTAGAAGTGCCACCTTCCGTCCTGGTTTTGTGAGGAATGTTGCCCCAAACAACCTGTCCTTCTCCGCCCCGCTCTTTCCCTTGGTCCTCGGAATGTCTGGCTTTCACAGTGAAGGTCAGGCCCTTCTGAAAAGCTTTCTCCAGAAGAGGCAGCAGTTTTTTAGTGTCTGTGTTAAGCGGTAAGAAGGCCTCAAACCTGTTCCCTTTAAAAGGTGCCCCTGGGCAGGGATGACCCTCCTGCAAAGACATCAATCAAGAAACCTAAATTGGATAAGGTATATACATACATACATACGTACAAGACCTCCATCATAGCTGCCTCCACTGTCGGCCTGGACCATGGGCGACATGGGTGGTGCAATGATGAGCACTGTGATGCTTGGTGTACACCACTACCCACCAGGGAACTACCGCCCCACGCAGGAGACTGGGGTTTGATTTCCATTTGGGTTACTACAATCATTTCTGTGTTATATGGTTATGATAGTAATTCTGTGCTAGTATGGTGCCCGAACCTCCCCCTTTATGAGGTCCTCCTTTTTGGGGTTATGAAAGTGGCCACTCTGCATATAAATAACAAGCTGAAATAGACACTGTATATTAAGCTAAGCTTATCATACTTCTTAGTTAGCTATGCTAATGCTAGTAATTTGGAGCCTGCTAGTAGCTAATGCTACCTATACTAGCTACAGGCTTTCCACCTGGACACCAACACACAGTAGACAGTAAACGGTGTTCCTCACTATGAAACTCTCAGTTTAAGATGATCTGCTTCAACAAACAAACCCGGATACAATCCCACAGCTTGGCTTTACAGGCTGCTATTGGGGTTGTGATGCTAGCAAAGGTGGAACGGCTCCTCTCTTCAGTCCCTTCAGGGTGAAGCGCTGAGGGACGCTGCTCCACACTGTACAAGAGTTTGAGCCACACCAGATATCCAGCATTTTGTTGGGAACGCTGAAGTTGTTGGTGTAGCTCAGTGGATAACATCGCTACCCACCAGTCAACCACCACATGTGGGAGATTGGGGTTCAAATCCCAGTCTGGGTAACTATGCTGTGCTACATCAATAAGAGTCCTTGGGCAAGACTCCTAACACTACATTGGCCTAGCTGTAATATGATGAACGTTGTAAGTTGCTCTGGAGAAGGGCGACAGCTAAACGCTGTAAATGTATTACATAACTGAACTATTTAAGATGATCACAATTATTTGCCATCTTAACTTTTGGAATCATAAATTCACTTATCACCATATATATTATGAACTAGGCATGTTTTGATGAGTTTGGTTGGGGGAAATATATACAAATAAAAGTCACAGGTATTAATCATTTTGCAGGACAAGATGGCTGCAGTTTTCACAGCTAGGCATGGCAGTTCCCTTTCATCCAGCTGGGCAAGTTGGACAAAAACTTAGAGCTTGGTTTTTACTGACCAAGAGCAACCGTCTTCTTTTGCTAACCAATAGGACGACATGGCAAATTACAGAAACAGCTGGGCAGCACTGGAAATAACATGGTCACTGCCAACCTGGGGAAGATCTACAATATGGGTTTCATAAAATACCTATAAGATGTATTTTAAATTGATTACATTCCAATGCCACTATAAATTGTACTGACCTGTCTGTTGTTGGTCTACTTCGTAAATAAAACGCTTTGTTATATGTTCTGTTTAAACGTGTCTGGAATGCTATATGTCTACTTCACGATTCTGTTTTTGTTTTTTTGATTTTTCAGTAAAAATTGGACAACACTTAGCATATCACAAACCTTTAAATATCGATGGAATCTTATCTTAGCTCAAGTATTGTGATAATACTGTATACTAGCCTGGGAGCGTTAGCCAATGTGTTAACCCTTTGAACACTGACCTCCCCAGCGTGTCGGGACTAGAACCCTGGCCTCCCCAGCAATTTCCGACAATTTTCAAAATGCAATAGTTTGTATTCAAAATGCATTCAAAACTGTATTCAGCGCCGCAGTTTCACTTAAGGCCTATTGAACGAACGCCAGAACTGAACCTTTGAACGGTATGCTTCAAAACACCCTCCGGTTGCTCAGGCAAGTGCAGTGGGGTGTTGGGTTCATTCTGCAGCCAGGCTTCATCTCCTCCTGTGTTGCTTCGTGACATGGGCACCAGCGCTCAGCGGTGTGTCCCAATCAATTCATGACACAACTCGTCAACAAACATCTGGAAAGAATGAACCCGCTTGCCAGGTTGGTTGTGTGGTTTGTAACAGCTCTGTATGATGTAAGCATTATACGCACACCACACACACTACCCACGCAGTGCCATCATGAGTGCCATGCGCAGTCTGGCCAATATTATAGCAATGGCCGGTATTGCAGCCCGTCGGGGATTGACGGTAGTTAGGTGGGCCGCTATAGCGGCCTTTTGGGTATATGTGCCCGCATTAGCTTCAAAGGGTTCAAGGGGTTAAGCGAGGGAAAGTAGCTACAGCAATGCTGCATAAAACTGAAGAGGCTGATGGCTTGCTGAACCAAACAGGAAAGCCTGAGAAATACTAGATTAGAGTTCAGTAGTAGGTGGGTTAGAGGAAGTAGAGGATTCTGGTTACTCAAAGGTAACGCAAGAGGGTTTCTGTTTCCTGGCTGATTTGTTTTGTTTAGGGTGGAAAAGCAGCTTCTCGTTTTTGATAATTCTCTCCAACCAGTATCAGACTCTGTAGTCTGACGCACGGTGATGTCACTTTTTGTTATCGGTTCAACTTGCTTGGAACCCTGGCAGAGGAGATACCAAAAATAATAGAAAGTACTTGTCTAATGATAAACCAAAATAGGCAAGTTGAGTCAAGCTGAGTCAAGGTAGTACCTTGCCAGTTCTGTGGAAAAGCAGCTTTAACCTACGGTCAACATCTTGTCCCCACAAAAAGAACTTAAGGAGCTTTTAAAGAACCCATTACATTGTTTACGTATCTCTAGAAAACAGAATGATCTTACCCCTTGAAAACCGTCAGGTATATCGTAGACAATCTTCAGTGTTGAGAATCTCTGAAATCCAGGAATTGAGATGGTTGATTCTCGAACAGACATGGTGCCTCTGATGCCCCCGGTGTCCTGTTTAGTTTCTGGTTTGCAGAGTTTGCAGTTGTCATGAGCTTCTTTAAGGCACTGAGAGCAAAGCTTCATGCCACACAGTGTTTTATTTACACTGCCATCCTGAGCACCACATGCACAGGTTAACAGGGGGCCTTGATTTCCCCTTGCAGAAGATGGCAAAGCAGTGCCTGTGACTTTCACATCTCCAGGTAGATATGGAACATTAATTCCTTGGTCCACAGAATCACCAAGCCGCCCTGGTCCTGGAACGGTTTCTTTAGTCCGAGAGTTACCCTCTTCATCAGTGTGCTTTTGTGAAGCGGCTGTGGTTTTGTGGTCTCCATCAGCTTTAGCTTCGGCTTCATCGTCTGAGTTGTTGAGGTTGTCAGTTTTTACATTCCCTTTTTTCGTAGTTCCATCCTCATACAGCTGTCCCTTCAAATGATGGCCCATCTGGTCTGATCTATGTGTCCTTTCCATCTTGACCTTATTGTCTTGCTCTTGATTGTCTTTGTTGACCGCCTCCAGTGTTTTGCCTCGAGTTCGGTCTTCCAGTGACTGAGAATGTTTTTTTGATGTCTTGCCATTACTTTGGTCTGACATATTGGGCAGGTCATTCTTGGTGATACTTTGCACACGCTCACCTGTTGGTGTTGGACGATCGCTATCACTCGTAGTGGCGCTCGCTTCGTGACCGCTTGGACTATGAGACATCCAACTCTCCATCTTTGCCTTTGCACCAATGACCCCTGAATGAAAAACCTCCATCATAGTTGCCTCAACTTTCTGGCATGTTGACACAGGACCCATGATTATCAAACTGTTGGCTATGACTATAATCTTTACCGTCTTGTGAAGCTGTTTCATTATTTTACAGAAATCTACCAAGGTCTTCTCTTTAGAGTCTGACACTCCATACATGGACAGGGGTAGGGTTCTCGTTTCAAAGTCCATTTCAACTGTGTTGATGAGACTCTTCAATTCACGGTGACATTCATTTACCTTTTCGGAATCTGCGCCCCTTAGACACAAAACAGCATCCTCCTTTTCATATGTTTCTCTAATTTGTAGGTCGGATGTCAAATTGTCAATTTCAGTAGCATGTACTGTCTTAAGATAGAGCCACAGTCTCATGGACACATGCATGTCCACACTGAAGACCTTCTTTGTCTCTGAAACGGGACTCCTACCCTTTTGGCCATCAAACAGATCTACAGCTGGTGATTCATCTTTGCCGGTTCTAACTTGACTTCTGCCAGAAAAGCTATTGGATCTTCTCCGAGACGATCCAGATGGCATTGTGAGGTTCTTACTGACACCTGTGTCTCCCCATAGATCCATGTGACCTAAGGAGGAACTCGGATAGTCAGTGGAATACGCTGGCATCATTGCAGGCTTCTTCTCAGCCCAGTGGGAGGGAAACTGTCCAGGTTTCTTCAGGTCTTTATGTATCTGAGTGTCCATCTTGCTTAAAACACTTCCTTTGGCACCCAAATTACCCGGCATGGTGTTTGGTTTCAGATTACTGTTCAGTGATGGCTTGATAAAGGGAGGGGAAAACGGGGGTCTTCTATCAGGAAACATCCTGTCATTTACAGCCATCCCTTCGTCCAGTTTGGCCACAGCTTTTGGGGTTTCGGCCATATTTGTATCACTTGCAACATCACTGAACCTCTCTTGGCTAAAATTAGCCGCTATTTTCACCTCTCTTCCTGACTCTGCTCGTTTGGTCTTATTCCCTTTTCCTGAGGTTTGCTTCTGTACGCTGTCTGTGGTGGTGTCTGGTTGGAATTGAAGCTTGGTCTCCTTTGAAAAAAGGTCTAATGGTTTCCTGTTCAGATCCAAAGAGGAAAACATGGGGGACGACTTGGGAAAGAGAGACACAGAATCGGTATACTTATCCTTGTCGTACAAACCCCCAAACTCCATTCTCCTGAGGGGTCTCACTTCTACAGTGTCATCATTGCTTCCTGCAGAATACATGTCTTTATCCGTCATTGCCTGAGTTTGAGTTGGTACAGTAAAGAGGTCAAGGTGTGGGGGACCATCAAGATGCCTTAGTTCACTGGGGTTGGGCGTAATCTCATTGGGGTTAAAGATCTCTTCACCGTTTGCCTTTTGGTAGACCTTCCTAGAATCAAACAAGTAATCTGAATCCTGAAACTTGGTCCCTTTTGTTCGAAAGTGGCTCGAGTGCTCTGGTAGCTCAGATGATAGGGAAGACCCCTGGTGTGATGTAAAAGAGGACGGAAGTGGAGAAAAGGGGTCTGGGTTGGTGTCTTTATCCATCCTAATCCCTTTCACATCCACAATGAACTGCTTGGCCTCGGACACGTCACTTTTACTTCCAACCAAATACACATTCCCCTCGTCTTCGTCTATCATCAGCTTCGGTAGCCTCTGCTTAAGGCCATCCAGGGCATGCTCCAGGTCCTTCTTGGGGAAGCCGCTCTTAGGTATATTCTCTTTGCGTAGCTGGGACTCTTTCTCCTGGTACAGATTTGCTAAGTCTTGGTGAGCCTTTATTACAGAGCCCATGCCGCGTTGCGAGAGGGTTTTTTGGGGTTTGAAGTACAAGGTGGTGATGTCTTGGTAGGTCACATCCAATACTTCCACCCGGTGGCGCCTCAGAATGCTTTGGTACTCCTTGGTGCAGTACTTGTGCAGGTAACGGAAGATGTCTGAGTCAACGACCAAGGAGAAGTCTTCAAAAGAGGTCTCGTCATCTGGCTGTAGGTCACCTTTGTCTTCCATCACATCTTCATGTGACCCTGGTTGGATGCTGGACGAATAATCATACAGCTCAGTACCTGTCGTCGGGAGAAACAGTATTATCATGTCACATGTTCTGTACTCAGCTTCTTTTATGATGTACTGACCTGTATTTCACTGATCTTGTAATGTGCTGAGGCTGATTTGTGTGGTACTAATTCGTAGGCCATAACTTTCCTTTACTTGTTGCCTGCATTAGCCTCATAAGATCAACAGTAAAGAGCCACAGCAGCAACTTTCAAGGCACCTTGACTGATTGACTGACTGTATTTACAATGTTATAAAATCATTAAGCAATTCTAAGTAACACATCAGGTGTGTCTCAAGACAAGTAGCCTATTCCACCGGTGTTGGAGCCGGTGCCAAAATCTCAAACAGTTTTGCGCTTTTTCATCACAGAGAAAAATCTGTGCTGTTCCAGCACCATTAACTCTTCGGTCTGGAACCATGGAAGCGGCAAAGGTGCTGCCATCACCGCGTAAAATTGTTGACCCAGCCATTTTCTCTTTTCCAGTTCAGGCTTCAGGCGATCACGTATCGAATTCTGGATGGACTTCACTGAGCTGAACTCAGGAACAGTCATAACCCACCAGTGATGTGCTCGTGGATGAGCCCATACAACAGGAGGCGCCAGTCTTCTAATGAGCCACTGGACTATCTACAATGTGAAGCATTCAAGACTTTTGTCATTTAATTCGTGCTAAAGATCTGTAATGTGAGATGTGGTGTGGCTAATGTGAAGCGGCTGGCGATGTCACTTCCGAATGTTATTACCATCCTCTGTGGTATTTTATTTCTTTATTACGACTAGAGCATCTCATTTTTCTATCTTCTAAGGTTCAATGGCGATTAAACCACTGCCTACGTAGACAGCTTCCTATGTAGCCTAATTAGACAGCTCACTCTGTATTGAGACACACCCATTACGAGCAATAATGTAATTGCTAGGGCTGTACCCGACTCAGAATTTTGTCAGTCGAATCGAATTCGCTTGTCCTGCTCGAAGATGCGTTCACGTTTTTTTCTCCATGTACATTATCTAGTAATCAGTAAATCAGTCTGCATAAGGTTCAGATCTGATCCTCCTCATTTAGAAAGTCAGCAGAGTCACAGGAACATATTTCTGAACTAAAAGAGGCGGGGCTTATGATGATCGATCTGAACTGGAGCCTGATTTAATTACAGGATACAGCGCCGGGCAGCAGCGTGTATGTATGCTAAACATTAGCGCTTATAGCTTATAGTCTTTTAATTTCACTTCTAACAGCTTCTTCAGTAGGAGGACCCTTCGTCTCTCATCTCTCATAAATAATGAACTCCTAAATAAAACCAAATAAGTCCATATTTAAATTATTTTTTAGATGAAAAGGAGAAATCGTTATCTCTCGTTTGTCGGCGATCAGATTAAATGACTGTACTTATCCTTAAATAAAGATAATCTCAGCTGTAGACGAATAAATAACCATATCTGTAATTTAGGATCTAAAATTATGGAATTATAATAAACAAACGTCTCCGGTCCGTTTCTCCTTCACCGCAAACAGCCGTTATGTCTAAAACGAAAGTCAGCCACTCGTTTGGAGCAGTGTTGGATGTCTGACTAAACGACGAGCAGAATTCGGTTTAATTTGTTCAGATTCTCTTCTTCTAAAGCTCCTCCAGACTTTCTCTGAGACATCGTTCCCCCCGTGTCTCAGCTTCACAGCTTCCTTAGCGGTGAACCGCCAGCGCACGTGTTCACGCGGATTGAATTGTTTAGCAAGCATACGTCACAGCCCAGCTAGACCTTTAATATATATTTATTATTCACCTATTAATAGTAATTATTAACATGTCTTTTTACATTCTTAAAGTTCTTGTGCATTTTGTAAGCTTTAGTCTGTTTAACGGGAAAAAAATGGTCACTCAGTCGACTTAAAGGGTCGCCGACTGACGATTCGAATCGTCGACTTCTAGAGGGCAGCCCTAATAATTACACACTAAAACCATTACCTCTTTTCGTGACTGTGCTCTCCATTTCTAGATCCAGCTCTTGGGTATGTGGAGCATTTGTTGCTCCTTCATCTGCTTTGTTTGCCTCTGCTGTGTTATCTGTCCTTTCCAGGGGTACGTAATACATTTCCGGGCTCTTTTTCCTGGAAGTGACTCCATCTGCAGAGTTCTGATGCGGAGTAAATATTACATCCCATGATTAAAGTCAACCACAATTTTCCAGTCCCAAATCATAAATATCATATTTCCGTTCAAAATTTCAAAGAGGAATCAACCAGCTTAAATAAGTCACCTGTGATTCTAGTGATCCCAGAACCAGTTTGCTGAGAGACTGAACCTCGGTATAGTAACCACTCAGAGTGCAGTGGTCTTTCTGGGGGTCAAAATGCAGACCAACGCCTGGAAACTTTTCTAGCAGAGACAAGAGTGTCGTTTTTCCTTCAGGGAGCTTACTGTAGTCCACTATCACAGACATGTGCAGTATGACCTGTGAAATCAGAATGAATAACAGAGAGAGAGTGAGGAGTGTGGATGGGTAGATTGAAGAGCAACTGAAGATCAATGAAGCAAAGGTGAAGAGAAGTATCTGAAGGATGCCTACCTCGTCTGGAGCCACTTCTTCATGGTGGAGACTGATGGTGATGTCATAGTCTTTTTCATTCACCTTAAAAACCTGCTTTCCTCGCTTTGCCAGTTTTAGGGCAACTGAAATTGTATAACGTAACCTTAGACATACACTCCTACTGAAGGGAGCTGCTAAACAGTTTTGGCAGTACAGCTGATTACTTTGAGTCGGCCAGTCTTTTGATTTGCACTCATCATTAAAAGAACAGCTGCACCCAGAAGGAGGTGTGGGAGTGCGGTGGTGTTGGGAAGGAAGATAAAGGTGATCAGGATCAATAACTGAGGATAAATTTAGGCTGATATGATCAATATTTATTGAGCTACACATACAGAAGTCCGTCTCTCAGTATGGTGTCGGGCCGCCATGTTTGCTAACCCAACATGCCAGACGTCTCGGTATGGAGCTGTAGAGGTTCCTAATGGTGTCCTGTGATAATCCATCCCATGCAGCTTTAATACTCTCACCCAGTTCCTCCAGATGGTGCGGTAGGGGTGGAGGTGGAGGGACACCAGGCCTTCTGGATGTGTGACAACAAACCGTCCATCTTGGTGCTGACCACGGTGCCTCCACACACGGATTCGTTGGGTGTCTCCATCAAGACTAAAGTGGGACTCGTCACGGTAGATGACCGGCTGCCATTCTGAGTCACTCCATGACAGTCTGGCACCACACCATTACAGTCTTTGGCGATGGTGACGTGGTGTTAAGGGCAGTCGTCCTAGGTCGTGCAGCCGTCTGCCAATGGTGCTACACTAACAGGAAGACGCATGGAGGACACAACTGCTCACTGAATGTCTGCACTCGTGGCTGTTGGGTCAGTCAGGTACAGAGATAAAACCCGTCCTTGCTTACGCCACATGCACGGCTGTCTCACAATGTCAAACCTACCCACCAAGTTTCATTCCTGTTGGTTAATTCCTTCTGGGTGCAAAAGCTATTATTTTAATGATGAGTATATTCCTCAGTATAACCATTTTTCTAAACTGCAGTACTCCATTACATTTACATTTATGGCGTTACCTGACGCTCTTATCTAGATAACCATATTACAGGTAGGCCAGTGTAGTGTTAGGAGTCTTGCCCAAGGATTCTTATTGGTGTAGCACAGCATAGTCACCCAGACTGGGATTCGAACCCCGTTTTTCGAACCCCATGTGGTGGGAACTCTCTAGTGGGTAGTGGTGTTATCTGCTGAGCTACACCAACCGCCATTAGAAACATTCAAGCCCAATTTTTTTGGTTCTTGACTCTTGCACTTTGAAATACGTTCCAAGTAAGTCTGCTTTCTATAAGTTCAGGGTCACGATTAATGGCAGTGTGAGTTATTAGGGCTGTCACTGTTTTACCAAAAGTCAAGTTCAAAGTCAAACCCATAAACCGTCATAAATCGAGAGTGCAATCCATATGGGCGCATGCGTAGACAGGATGTTTGTATTGGATGTTTTTGCCATTTAGAAAAATAGTGCCTCCTAAACATGCCCACTCAGCAGCCACACCTTCTCCACTACAGCACTGCCTTAACCTCCTGAGACCCGGACTTGCCTGGTGTGCATTTTTATTTCTCCTAGCTATTTGAGATTAGCAAGACCTAACAAGTTGTCTTTGTACAGGAAGTTGTTGGGGCAAAAACCATGTCCTCATATGAGGCCGAAGGGTCAGCATTTAAAAAAGTATCATGGTTCAGAGAAGCAGAAATGTAATGCCCTCAGATGAGGACGCTGGGTCTCAGGAGGATAAATATGATACCATATTTAGAAGTTTCAGTGCTACTCACCGAACAACTCCTATAGAAACTGAGAATGTGTCACCAGATCTGAATGAACCCTTACCTCTGCTCTCCTCGAACGTGATTAAGGCAATTCCAGGTGAGCTTTTAGAAACGGTCACAGAGCTGATCTCTCCGCCACCGTTCCTCTTACGCAGGAAGTGGATGTGGATTTTGTCCACCAGTCGATTTTCTGGCATGTGAACCGGAAGACCACTCACTTTGACTGTCCGCCCTTCAGCTGCCATCCTGGCTGAGGAGGACCTGATCGTGAAACAGAAGGACTTACAAACTTCCAAAATACCAACAATGATACCTGGCATCATACTGGACAGCAGGATGCCATCCTGCCTAATCTTAAATGAAGGGCTTCAATTAAAAACACACTCCTAAAACAGAAGGTTCTTCAGTAAAGACAATGGTTCTATTGTAGGGCTGTACTCGACCTGCTTCTTGTCCATCCATTCCATTATCCTTGCACCAACACTGTTCCTTCATTCGTCCATTCCTTTATCCATGCACCAACACTGTTCCTTCATCCATCCATTCCATTATCCATGCACCAACACTGTTCCTTCATCCATCCATTCCATTATCCATGCACCAACACTGTTCCTTCATCAGTCCATTCCATTATCCTTGCACCAACACTGTTCCTTCATTCGTCCATTCCTTTATCCATGCACCAACACTGTTCCTTCATCCATCCATTCCTTTATCCATGCACCAACACTGTTCCTTCATCCATCCATTCCATTATCCTTGCACCAACACTGTTCCTTTATCCGTCCATTCCTTTATCCATGCTCCAACATCGTTCCTTCATCCATCCATTCCTTTATCCATGCACCAACACTGCTCCTTGTCCGTCCATTCCTTTATCCATGCTCCAACATCGGTCCTTCATCCATCCATTCCTTTATCCATGCACCAACACTGTTCCTTCATCAGTCCATTCCATTATCCTTGCACCAACACTGTTCCTTCATCCATCCATTCCTTTATCCATGCACCAACCCTGTTCCTTCATCCATCCATTCCATTATCCTTGCACCAACACTGTTCCTTTATCCGTCCATTCCTTTATCCATGCTCCAACATCGTTCCTTCATCCATCCATTCCTTTATCCATGCACCAACACTGCTCCTTGTCCGTCCATTCCTTTATCCATGCTCCAACATCGTTCCTTCATCCATCCATTCCTTTATCCATGCACCAACACTGTTCCTTCATCTATACATTCCTTTATCCATCCACCAACACTGCTCCTTGTCCATCCATTCCTTTATCCATGCACCAACACTGTTTCTTCCTTCATCCATCCATTCCATTATCCTTGCACCAACACTGTTCCTTCATCCATCCATTCCATTATCCATACACCAACCCTGTTCCTTCATCCATCCATTCCTTTATCCATGCACCAACACTGTTCCTTCATCCATCCATTCCTTTATCCATGCACCAACACTGTTCCTTCATCCATCCATTCCTTTATCCATGCACCAACACTGTTCCTTCATCCATCCATTCCATTATCCATGCACCAACATCGTTCCTTCATCCATCCATTCCTTTATCCATGCACCAACCCTGTTCCTTCATCCATCCATTCCTTTATCCATGCACCAACATCGTTCCTTCATCCATCCATTCCTTTATCCATGCACCAACCCTGTTCCTTCATCCATCCATTCCTTTATCCATGCACCAACACTGTTCCTTCATCCATCCATTCCATTATCCATGCACCAACACTGCTACGTTGTCTGTTCATTCCTTTATCCATGCACCAACACTGTTCCTTCATCCATCCGTTCCTTTATCCATGCTCCAACATCGTTCCTTCATCCATCCATTCCTTTATCCATGCACCAACCCTGTTCCTTCATCCATCCATTCCTTTATCCATGCACCAACACTGTTCCTTCATCCATCCATTCCATTATCCATGCACCAACACTGTTCCTTCATCCATCCATTCCATTATCCATGCACCAACACTGTTCCTTCATCCATCCACTCCATTATCCATCCACCAACACTGCTCCTTTGTCTGTTCATTCCTTTATCCATGCACCAACCCTGTTCCTTCATCCATCCACTCCATTATCCATCCACCAACACTGCTCCTTTGTCTGTTCATTCCTTTATCCTTGCACCAGCACTGTTCCTTTATCCGTCCATTCCCTTATCCATGCTCCTACATCGTTCCTTCATCCATCCATTCCATTATCCATGCACCAACACTTCTCCTTTGTCTGTTCATCCCATTATCCATGCACCAACACTGTTCCTTCCTTCATCCATCCATTCTATTATCCTTGCACCAACACTGTTCCTTCATCCATCCATTCCATTATCCATCCACCAACACTGTTCCTTCATCCATCCATTCCTTTATCCATGCACCAACATCGTTCCTTCATCCATCCATTCCTTTATCCATGCACCAACACTGCTCCTTTGTCTGTTCATTCCTTTATCCTTGCACCAACACTGTTTCTTCATCCATCCGTTCCTTTATCCATGCTCCAACATCGTTCCTTCATCCATCCATTCTTTTATCCATGCACCAACCCTGTTCCTTCATCCATCCATTCCTTTATCCATGCACCAACACTGTTCCTTCATCCATCCATTCCTTTATCCATGCACCAACCCTGTTCCTTCATCCATCCACTCCATTATCCATGCACCAACACTGTTCCTTCATCCATCCATTCCTTTATCCATGCACCAACACTGTTCCTTCATCCATCCATTCCTTTATCCATGCACCAACACTGTTCCTTCATCCATCCATTCCATTATCCATGCACCAACATCGTTCCTTCATCCATCCATTCCTTTATCCATGCACCAACACTGCTCCTTTGTCTGTTCATTCCTTTATCCTTGCACCAACACTGTTTCTTCATCCATCCGTTCCTTTATCCATGCTCCAACATCGTTCCTTCATCCATCCATTCTTTTATCCATGCACCAACCCTGTTCCTTCATCCATCCATTCCTTTATCCATGCACCAACACTGTTCCTTCATCCATCCATTCCTTTATCCATGCACCAACCCTGTTCCTTCATCCATCCACTCCATTATCCATGCACCAACACTGTTCCTTCATCCATCCATTCCTTTATCCATGCACCAACACTGTTCCTTCATCCATCCATTCCTTTATCCATGCACCAACACTGTTCCTTCATCCATCCATTCCATTATCCATGCACCAACACTGCTCCTTTGTCTGTTCATTCCTTTATCCTTGCACCAGCACTGTTCCTTTATCCGTCCATTCCTTTATCCATGCTCCTACATCGTTCCTTCATCCATCCATTCCATTATCCATGCACCAACACTTCTCCTTTGTCTGTTCATTCCATTATCCATGCACCAACCCTGTTCCTTCATCCATCCATTCCATTATCCTTGCACCAACACTGTTCCTTCATCCATCCATTCCATTATCCTTGCACCAACCCTGTTCCTTCATCCATCCATTCCATTATCCATGCACCAACACTGTTCCTTCATCCATCCATGCACCATTTTTGGTCAGTTGTCTATGGATAATGGATAATGATCGTAGCTCTATGAAAGTGCCGGAGCAGGCTAGAAGTGTTGGACAGGGAGCTGTTAATTAAGCTGCTCATAAGCCACACCCACAAAATGCTCAGGTACCTCTGATCCGCCATGTTCTGTCTTGTTTATACTGAATGTTCCGTTTAGTCTTTACTGGATGTTTACAGTAGCAGGTTTAAGTATCATCCACACGTCTTTAATATTTCACTCCCTGAGTTATTGATATGGTGAAATGGTTCTTCAGATTGATGTACTATATACGGTTCTACATAGCAACCAAAGGCTTCTCCTGTTGTTGCAATGTCAAGTTCAGAACAACACAAGAGACACTTTTGGTGCTATATAGAACCATACTTAACAAATTCTCCATCAATCTGAAGAACGATTTCACGATGCAAAGAACAGTTTAAGCATGAATTGGTTCGACATAGCTTGTGGTTCTAAGCAGAACCATCCCCTTTACTGAAGAACCCTTTAAGGTGGTGTGATTGGTGAAAGGGGCAGGTCAGTTAGCCTTTAGCAATGGCAGCTAATCACAGACTTGCATAACCACCAGCTCGCGCTGTTTCTGAGGTAAACAGATACAGATGAAGTTCTTTATCGACAGGTTCTAGATATTTATTAGCACTTATAAAGCTAATACGTCACACAGTAAGAGAGGGGAGAGGAGAAAGTTCCAGAAGTCGTCGAAAAACAAGACTAACGCAGCTCCACTGAGGAGCACTGGGAGGCTCTCCTGCTAACCCAGCACGCCACTGTTACCGAACCCACCCGAACCGAGACCGACCTACCGCTGTGCTCCGGATAAACACCGCACTTCAGAGGCTCCACACACACATCCAGGAGCTCCACAGGTCAGACAGGATTCCCGTTCCCTCCCACAGGTTCCCCTGTTTTCCAGAAAACGAAACCAAAACAAAATCAGCGCAGCGCTGCGTGATGACGTAACAGGCTAACGTAAACGTGGGAAGCGAGTTGAGATAAAAAAAATAAAAGTGTTTCTATGACGTAGAAATGTTATTAAACATCAAAAATATTTTGAGGAAAGTGGCTTAGTGGCCTATATGACAGATTGCAAAGACCTACATAAAATAAATATAAAAATAAATATTACATTTATACCATTAATTTTATTTTTAAATTATTCCGAATTAAAAGTAATTCATTATAAAATGAATTAATAAAATGTAGTAAATGTCATATTTTAACCTTGACATTCAGAAAACTTTAATAAACCATCACCCACAATGAGCAGGATAAAGTTGAGAAACCAATACTATATTATTAATATTATAAATGATTCATATATATGATTTAATTATACATTACAAAACTAGTAGGCAGGGGTATTTTTAAAGAGGGGATGAGGGGTGGGTACTTTCCAAACTGAGGGTCTGTATCTTTTCACTCTAGTAGAGCATGTGGCTACAGCCTCCCTTAATTCGTGTTGATGAATTTGATTACTGGGGATTATTTGATAGATTAAACCACACTCCGTACTGTATTGATTGTGGACTGTGATGGACTGGCAGTCTCCTCAGGGTGTTTCTTGCTTCCTGCCCAATGAGAGCTGGGATAGGTTCCAGCACCCCCAAAGGGATAAGTGGATTAGAAGATGAAGGAGTGAATGTTTTATTTAATAGCAACATAGAGTCACAGGACAGAGTCACACTGATTGTTTACATATTAGTGTTCATATATATATATATATGTATATATATATATATATATATATATATATATATATATATATATATATATATATATATATATATATATATATATATATATATACACACACACACTAGTGTCCTATATACATATAGGACATGAATAACCCCATGTCCTAGCCAGTTAACTTGATATCCCACAGGTTCATATATCTCAGCCAATTACAAATATGACATTTTGGATCATTTTCCTTAACAAATAAATGACCAATATAATTCATTTTGTCTAATTTGTTTAATTTGGTTCTCCTTATCTATTTTTGGATTTAAAAATCTGACAAATTTTAGGTCAAATTCATGCAGAAATATAGAAAATGTTATATATATATATATATATATATATATATATATATATATATAACTGCTTATATTACTACTGTTCTTTTAGGGAGACTTTATTTCAGGTGTTGCAGGTGGTTGTTAGGGGTCCCTTTTTCTTTGTAGCTTTTACAACTTTTTGGTTCTTCAGCCTTTCCCCTTGTTTTCCTTTCACTTTCCTTTGACTTATGTCATATCTGATCTCCTCAGATTCTACTGTTTCAGCCATATGCCTTTTATATACACATGCTAGGTTGTTGTAGCTGTTTTTTACAGGGCAGCTATAAAGTAAAAGAGATCTGGTTTAGTAAAACCCCAAAAGAGCGATACATGCATACAGTCCATAAATGAAACACAACAGAAGCATTTACAGCTAACCTTACCCAACACTTCAAATGCTATCAATCCTATTATATAAACATGAAGTCCTCCTGTCCGAAGAACCATCCAATCAGGAGTGGTTCTCCAACTGGGCCTCAGGTAGCTTTTTACCACAGGTGTTGTATGGGTTCAGTTCTGGTTAAATACATTGCAATGTTGTGTAAATTACAGTCCTTTCTCTACAGAGGTCAAAGTTCAGATTGACACGTTTAGTACCTTTAGATGTGGCCTATTCAGTAGGACTTCTCTTTAGAACCCACCTTGTGGTCATGAGGGACAAAACAAGGAAGAACCCACAGACTCCCGCAAAGCAGTACTCAGGAGTGTCCATACTGTCCATAATTGTCCAGCTGCCATATGGTAGTGTCTTCACCCACCACCGGAGGGAGCTCCAGCATCACATACTTACCTCATTCATTTCACTGGCCTGAAAATAGTTCTGGATTATGATGGCTGTTCTAGGTTAACTACAGACGTTTCTGATAATGGAACACACCTCGTATTTATAGATTAGATTACGTATATACGTACGTATATAGATGTGGATCTAATTCCCTAAAGAGCACTTCCAAAGAAGACCCTCTCAGGAATCTCAATCACCATAAGAACATGAGGAGGAACCACTGAGATGAACTGAGACTCAAAAGCAGAAGCTCTCTAAGATCATGAGGTAGAACCACTGAATGGCACCAGTTCTCAGGATCTAATGAAGAATGGTAGATAAAGATCAAGGTGGAGTCAAACAGGGCATTAGATATAGAACATGGTGGACACTATAAGACACATAGCGCTTTAAGCTTATACTCTTTTATTGAACACAGCAAGCTGCAAAGGAGAACTGGTGGTGGTTTACTATGTCCATGGTCAACAAGCCAGTAGAGGAACGTTACCTAGGACCCTCTTCTCAGAAGAGAGAACTCCAAGTCTGAGAAACGTCCTTCATCACCACACTCATAGCCTCTCCAAAGCAGGGGTTACTGAGCGTCCACCGTCCCACTAACACTAAACACTAACATCTCAGGGTGAACACTCTCGAACATGCCTTCCACCAGTCGTCCATCAGGACACCCAACATGGTATGGCCCTCTCCAGTAAGGCAGATCTCCCCGCAGCCCAGTCTCGTGCCCTGTGCTTCTGAGATGATGGCAGCATGCCCTCAGCTGCTTCGCCCCTCCTCCACTGCCTGATGTGCCATAGAGGCCAAAGCGCTCGAGGCTTGTGTATTCATGGTGGTGCCTGCTTGAAGCGTCACTGCAGAGCCACAGTGAACCCTGCCAGGCTACTCGCAGCTGGCTACCATCCCGGCCTCCTCGCTGGCTGTCATTTGTTTAGATATCCTCCAGACGACTGTTTACCTGACCCACTCACTCCATCGCCTCTCCGTTTGCAGTCCTTAGCCATGGTCCTGCCATTTTGCCTTTGAGTTCATGGAAGTTCCATTCTCATCCAGGCTGCGGTGGGGAGCCCATCCCAACTTTGACACCACTGTAGACAAACAAAAATACACGTTCACTGAACACACCAGCAGCTAAGGGGAACCGCGGGAAGCCCTAAAGGACATGGTCTGAAAGGAAGTGTATACATAGACTGATTTTTTGGAGGCCAAAATGCACATAGACTGGTACTACAGGAACTCATGTACATAGACTGGTACCACAGGAACTCATGCACATAGACTGGTACTACAGGAACTCATGTACATAGACTGGTACTACAGGAACTCATGCACATAGACTGGTACTACAGGAACTCATGTACATAGACTGGTACTACAGGAACTCATGTACATAGACTGGTACTACAGGAACTCATGTACATAGACTGGTACTACAGGAACTCAGGTACATAGACTGGTACTACAGGAACTCATGTACATAGACTGGTACTACAGGAACTCATGTACATAGACTGGTACTACAGGAACTCAGGTACATAGACTGGTACTACAGGAACTCATGTACATAGACTGGTACTACAGGAACTCATGTACATAGACTGGTACTACAGGAACTCAGGTACATAGACGTCTGGACAGACAAATCCAATCTGATCACTTCTATCATTAATAGTGTGGACAGCATCATCCAGTGGGTTTATGTGTGCATGTTTAGGGGCCTCAGCCACCAGGGGGCCCCCAAGAGCAATTATGAGAAAATCCCAACAGCTCTTTTGTCTTGCGGTGGGTGCTGGCAGTGCAGTACACAAGGTGATCAAGGCTGTCGCTGTGTTACAGCCAAAGCTCTTCACATCTTTCCTAAACAACCTCTTCATGTTCTCGTCCAGTCACTGCCCGTCTGTCCTCCATCACTTTGTTTGCCATTTGTGGACCACTGTATTAATTTTTGAGTTATTAGATTTGTCTTCATTGGGGTAAACGCGTTCCTTCTGAAGACAGGGCACATGCTTTTTAAGGAAGTGCTGTGGTGGTTAGCGGTGGATGTTAACCGGTGCTCTGATTAATGTGTGTGTAATCTTATTCTCTTTGTCTCAATGGGACTAAATGTTCCCAATGCGGCAGTTTGCATGCTACCATCATTTCACCTTTACACAAGTTCAAATGTTCAGTTCCACCTTTAATGCTGCAGCTTGAACAGAATGTTACTATAGCCCCATTTAAGGTGAAATGGAACATTCGCAAAACAAGATGGCGACCACGACGCCAACTTACATTTACGGCATTTAGCTGATGCTCTTATCCAGAGCGACTTACAAGGTATATCATATTACAGGTAGGCCAATGTGATGTTAGGAGTCTTGCCCAAGGACTCTTATTGGTGTAGCACAGCATAGTTACCCAGACCGGGATTTGAACCCCAATCTCCCACATGTGGTGGTTGATTGGTGGGTAGCGGTGTTATCCACTGAGCTACACCAACAACTTCAGCTTCCCCAACAAAATGCTGGATATCTGGTGTGGCTCAAACTCTTGGACAGTGTGGAGCAGCGTCCCTCAGCGTTTCACCCTGAAGGGACTGTTCCACCTTTGCTAGCATCACAGCCCCAATAGCAGCCTGTAAAGCCAATCTGTGGGATTGTATCCGGGTTTGTTGGTTGAAGCAGATCATCTTAAACTGAGAGTTTCATAGTGAGGAACACCGTTAGTCTACTGTGTGTTGGTGTCCAGGTGGAAAGCCTGTAGCTAGTATAGGTAGCATTAGCTACTAGCAGGCTCCAAATTACTAGCATTAGCATAGCTAACTAAGAAGTATGATAAGCTTAGCTTATTATACAGTGTCTATTTCAGCTTGTTGTTTATATGTAGAGTGGCCACTTTCATAACCCCAAAAAGGAGGACATCATAAAGGTGGAGGTTCGGGCACCATACTAGCACAGAATTACTATCATAACCATATAACACACAAATGATTGTTTTACTCACCTAATTGGGTGGAATGGATGACATTGGTGAGTCAGGCGGGAGCTTACTGATTAACTAGCATTTAGAGGGCTGGCCTGCGGTTAGCCGGGAGACGAGCCACAATGTCACATGACCTTGTTAAACCAATGAAATGCAAGGTATATATTTCAACATGGACGTGAGCCAATGGCACACATGATATTGTTGGCGAGTGAACATTTGAAATAGTCCATCCCGAAAAGAGCCGGACTGCGCCGGACAGAGGACTGAGACTTGAAAACTGGACAGTCCAGACATGTGGACACCCTAGCTATGGTACCTTGCTGTAAACCATTTAATTCAACTATTCATTGTTCCCAAAAGCCAAAACGGCTCATTTTAATCTAGGCCCAAATCATAAGGCTGTAAACGGACATCTGGGCATCTGGGCATTTCACTTCAACCAAAGTCACATACCTTCCATGCAGAACATCAGAGAACAATTTACAACACTGAGTAAATGCAGTTTATGGCTGTTTTGTTTTGCCCAGTACTGTTATATGTCACCAAACTATTCTTTTAATCACATCCATGAGACGATTTTGGTAAGCCACATTGTTAGACAAGGCATTTCAGGCCTTCAGATGGCTACAGCTCAGCATTTCAGTGGAGCACTGCCCACTCTGTAGAGATCCAGGTTTATGTCCCGGCTCCACTACGTGCCCTTCTTGACCCGGAGCATGCACACACCCACACTCATGCTCTAGGCTTTCATGGTATCCATTTTCAGTAGCAGATGGAGGTTCTGTCATTTGGATTGGCCTGCTGATTCAAGACGTCTATTTTTAGAGCGCGTTATGCTCCCAATATCCTGCCTGTGTCGAACAGAATGGGAACAGAATGTCATCCTGTCACACATACGCGCATGCAGGAGCACGTTACTGTGAGTACGTCTTTCCCGCACCCCTGAGGTTTGTGACAGAGATGGCACGTTGCCTGAAAGCCATTTATAGCCAAGCAGCAAAGTTCTGCACCCAATTCCATGAGTCTTCACTCTCAACTTTCTAAGAATGGCATACAGGCTAACACAGGGGGCCCTGAACGTGACCTACTTGTGCACATAGACGTGCACGTTGTAAAAATACAGAAGTGGTGATTTTAAAATGGGAGCTATTTAAAGCTGGACCTTGTAAGTTTGGGGGGATTTGGAGACCTCTCTGGTGGAGATGTGTAACTGCATGCAACATGTGGAAGAACATTGTGCAACATAGGTTCTTCGGACTCTGACCCTGACGACTGTGGGCGGGTGGAAATTTGGCGAAGGATGTGTTTTCTGGGGATGATACTGAATTATGTACTGTTGTCCTCATGCTGTAGTGTGTGTGTGTGTGGGGGGGTACTCACTAGGGGGCGCACAACCTTTTCTTAAACTTGCTTATATATAAATCTGGTTTTGTTTAAGTGAGCTAACCCCCCTCCGCCCCCGGTTTACAGTAGATATAAACAGGGATCAAATTGTTTCCTGTCTTCCGCCCAATGAGTGCTAAGACAGGCTCCAGCAATCCCCAGGATCCAGAAGGATAAGCAGCTTAGAAGATGAACAGATGACTAAAATACAGTCCATACAGTGCCAGTGCCAATCAAAGCTGAATTGTGGCAACCGGATAACCATGTTGGGTGCCTGGATCCATGTGAAGTGGTTTTGGGCCCCAGTTTCTACTAGTTTGTGGCCTCCTCTGAGAATTACCTGAGAATCTTCTGGGCTTTCTGGAATGCTTCACCTGCTCAGTTGTAGGCTAGCCCTGATTTTATTGACCTTCACCTGCTGAAAGGAGTGTTCCACTTTCAGCACGGCTTGATTAAAAATTACCTCAGCAAGGGAAGGAAGATAAAGGTTACCAGGAGCAATAAATTATGATTAATGTAGACTGATATGGGCAATATTTATTAAGACAATAAATCTTGTCTGACTCTCAACTAAACCAGCACTATACCAGCTTAAACCAGCACTATACCAGCTTAAACCAGCACTATACCAGCTTAAACCAGCACTATACCAGCTTAAACCAGCACTATACCATCTTAAACCAGCACCAGTCCAACACTATACCATCTTAAACCAGCACCAGTCCAACACTATACCATCTTAAACCAGCACCAATCTAACACTATACCATCTTAAACCAGCACCTGCCCAACACTTTACCAGGTTAAACCAACACTATACCCTCTTAAACCAGCACCAGTCCAACACTATACCAGGTTAAACCAACACTATACCATCTTAAGCCAGCACCAGCCCAACACTATACCAGGTTAAACCAACACCAGTCCAACACTATACCAGGTTAAACCAACACTATACCATCTTAAACCAGCACCAGTCCAACACTATACCAGGTTAAACCAACACTATACCATCTTAAACCAGCACCAGCCCAACACTATACCATCTTAAACCAGCACCAGCCCAACACTATACCAGGTTAAACCAACACCAGTCCAACACTATACTAGCTTAAACCAGCACCAGTCCAACACTATACCATCTTAAACCAGCACCAGCCCAACACTATACCAGGTTAAACCAACACCAGTCCAACACTATACTAGCTTAAACCAGCACCAGTTCAACACTATACCAGGTTAAACCAACACTATACCATCTTAAACCAGCACCAGTTCAACACTATACCAAGTTAAACCAACACCAGTCCAACACTATACTAGCTTAAACCAGCACCAGTCCAACCCTATACCAGTTTAAACCAACACTATACCAGCTTAAACCAGCACCAGTCCAACACTATACCAGGTTAAACCAACACCAGTCCAACACTATACCAGCTTAAACCAGCACCAGTCCAACACTACACTAGCTTAAACCAACACTATACCATCTTAAACCAGCACCAGCCAAACACTATACCAGGTTAAACCAACACTATACCATCTTAAACCAGCACCAGCCCAACACTATACCATCTTAAACCAGCACCAGTCCAACAACATACCAGCTTAAACCAGCACCAGGGGTTACATGTAGGGTTCCAGGAAGAAGGATAATCTTATCAACGTACTATGTGACATACCAGTCATGCAGATACTACCATAGCACACTGTTGGCGGCAGTGGATTGAAGAAGGCATGCACCAGCAACATAAAGAATCTGAGAGACCTACATGAATTACAGAGAGCCAGAGGGAGGGGATAGTCCGACATGTGCAGACTAACCCAACAGCCATGACTGCAGATATTCAGTGAGAAGTTATGCCCTCCATGAGTCAATCCCACACCTCCTTCTTATTTGTATAGTCAATTGCAGAGCAGCTCTTTTAGACGTTTTTGTATTTTTGCGGTATTGCTGCCACTCATGAAATTCTGTTCACCTACCGGCCATCTTCACCAGGCAGCTGTTTCCAGCCATACAAAACAAGACTCCTATCTATCTGAATGGAGAGAGACCAAAATACTTGACGCTAAAGATCAAATGACCATTTTGAACACATATTATATTAACCTCATAAACGGTTCATGGCTTTTGGCTCAGTAATGCATTAATAAGCCTGCCTTTTGCACATGTGTAGATTTTCACAACAGGGGCGAGCCTTTCCCGTCAACGTCATCCACCATTTCCCACTCGTGCCAAAACCCGCAAGCTGAAATTTCACTTCTTACTAAAGGGGGGGGGCTTAATCCGTAAAAGGATGCTATGTTAACTGTTGCAAGCCATCTTGTTCATATTTCAACCAATGATGGAGCTCTGCTTCTTGACAACGTCATGGTTTAAATGCAGCCCCCTGTTGGTAGGGTGGTACCCCAGTGTCCATAATGGCCAAATGTTCTCTTGGCTTTTTTGGAAACTCATCAATAACTTTATTCAGCCAATATCACAGTTCACACACTAGCATTAAAAACAAGATACACACCTTCAAGGCCTGTACTGGTCTTGGGCCCCCTTTTCTAGTGGTTCTAGTTACCTGAGAATCTTCTGGGCTTTCTGGAATGCTTCACCTGCTCACTTGTAAGCCAGCCATGATTTTATTGACCTTTACCTGCTGAAGGGTGTGTACAATGGTCCACTTTCAGCACGGCTTGATTAAAAATGACCTTTGAGCCCAGCAAGGTCATCATGCCTGAGAGCAGTGTGTGTAGTTTGAGAGCGAGTGCAAGAGCAAGAGCAAGAAATCTGCAGGCAAAGAACATTGTTGGTCTACTGTCATTTCCTGATAAACTATCTACACTGAGATTAGACCATCACCATTCATGCTGGATATTAATTTTGGTATTAATTCTCAATCATTTACACCGTGAGTCTCATTCACTGTTGCTAAATTTCTTTAATAGCCATGTTAGCCTAGCTTGTGACATTTGTACACTCATCATCAAAAGAAGAGCTGCACCCAGAAGGACGTTGGAAGATAAAGGTTACCAGGAACAATAAATGAAGATAAATAGACTGATATGATCAATATTTATTGAGGGTATGGCGTCGGGTCACCGTGTTTGCTAATCCAACGTGCCAGATGTCTCAGTTGTAGAGGTTCCCAATGGTGTCCTGTGATAATCCATCCCATGCAGTTTGAATATGCTCACAATGTTCCTGCAGATGGTGCGGTAGGGGTGGAGGTGGAGTGACACCAGGCCTTTTGGACGTGTTCATCTTGGCGCTGACCATAGAGCCTCCACACACGGATTCGTTGGTCTCCTCCACCAAGACAAAAGCGGGACACGTCACTGAGAACGACCCGCTGCCATTCTGAGTCACTCCATGACAGTCTGGTACGACACCATTACAGTCTTTGGTGATGTTGACCTGGTGTTAAGGACAGTCGTTGTAACGGTCTGTGTGCATGTAGTCCTGCGTGGTGCAGCCATCTGCCAATGGTGCTGGCACTAGCAGGATGACTCATGGAGGACATCACTGCTCGCTGACTGTCTGCTAACGTGGCTGTTAGGTCAGTCAGTTACAGAGATAAAGCCCATCTTTGCTGATGTTACATCCGCGACTGAGCACGAAACTTGAATCATCTGGATGTCTCACGGTGTCAAACCCACCCACCGGGTTTCATTCCTGTCAAGTGATTGCTTCTGGATGCAAGTTTTTTTTAATGTTTAGTTTAAATATGTGTTGTCCAGAAACACCACCTCTTGTAGCGCCATATTGCTGATGTTCAGGTGGAGACTAAAGCACACCTCCTGATGCACAGTTAGTGTTAATCATATTCTAATCTTTTATCAGTGGTCAGTTTCTGGTCACAGAGCTGCTCTTGTTGGGATACTCTCAACCTAACAGTAATACTGACTTATCCTAAACTTAAACCAGCACCAAACCAGCACTATACCAGCTTAAACCAACACTATACCATCTTAAACCAGCACCAGTCCAGCACTATACCAGCTTAAACCAACACTATACCATCTTAAACCAGCACCAGTCCAGCACTATACCATCTTAAACCAACACTATACCATCTTAAACCAACACTATACCATCTTAAACCAGCACTATACCATCTTAAACCAACACTATACCATCTTAAACCAGCACTATACCATCTTAAACCAACACTATACCATCTTAAACCAGCACCAGTCCAACACTATACCATCTTAAACCAACCCCAGCCCAACACTAAGCCAGGTTAAACCAACACTATACCATCTTAAACCAGCACCAGTCCAGCACTATACCAGCTTAAACCAACACTATACCATCTTAAACCAGCACCAAACCAGCACTATATCAGCTTAAACCAGCACCAGTCCAGCACTATACCAGCTTAAACCAACACTATACCATCTTAAACCAGCACCAGTCCAGCACTATACCAGCTTAAACCAACACTATACCATCTTAAACCAGCACCAGTCCAGCACTATACCAGCTTAAACCAACACTATACCATCTTAAACCAGCACCAGTCCAGCACTATACCATCTTAAACCAACACTATACCATCTTAAACCAGCACCAGTCCAGCACTATACCATCTTAAACCAGGACCAGTCCAACACTAAACCAGGTTAAACCAACACTATACCATCTTAAACCAGCACCAGTCCAACACTATACCATCTTAAACCAACACTATACCATCTTAAACCAACACTATACCATCTTAAACCAGCACCAAACCAGCACTATACCGGTTTAAATCAGCATGGTCTGTTTTGTTGGGGTTTTAATTGGGCAGATGCACACAGACACAGGTTTTTCTTTCCTCCGTGTTTTTTCTCCATGCAGTCTGCTACTGTTAATCAGGGAGGCTCTTTATCCACACATGTGAAACACTTTGTCTTGGGAAGCAACATTAAACAGCCTCCATAGGATTAAACCCAGAGACTGTCGGTTATATAAGCGGTTTTATATTCATATGCCTTCTGTTGTCTCTCCATGTCACTGTTTACCATAGCAAATGACTGCTAGACCGCATCGCACGTGACGTCATCGAGTGTCGTCAGACTCGTCGATCTGTGACGCCGGGTAATCTTAACCGGATGGGTTTATAGTTACACCCACCTACCCAGAGGACTGGACATTGCCTCGGGATTGGCCAGAAATGTCCAGCATAATGTAACGTGATTGGCTAATATTGGGTGTCCTGTGATTTGATTGGTTGAGATTAGCAACGCTGCTTCGGGATTGGCGGGAACGCTCAACGTCTCCTGAGGCGAAGGACTGGTCTCAGATCAGATCCCTGAGCTAATGACGTCAGACAGACTGGCTCTGGATCAGCCCTCGCGCTCCGAAAGGGGTGGGTGGTGGTCTGTGAACACTGAGCAGATGAGCCGATAACAGCTAGTTGGACAGTGGCGGCGCAGTGGGCGGAGCCTGTCCGAATACGGGTGTGAAACGAACACATCTCTTACAGAAGTGACATTAGCCCGCCCGTCCTTGCAGTAAATGTCCCGTTACCGGCGAGCGGGACGAAGGGACGGCGACCGAAAACAAGCGACCCCGAGCCCAGACGAGTGGTGACCGGTATTTTTCTCTCATCTTCTCCTTTATTACGCGTCCTTGTGGTGTTTTTTGGCTGTCTCCGCTCCTCGGAGGGCTTATGTCGCTTTATCGTAAACATATCGAGCCGTAATTAGCAACCGGCTAGCAGGTCTGTGTGACGGTACGTGTAACGGCCCCTCGGTTTAGCTACTGTGGCGGTGTGTCGGTGCTTTGAGGAAAGCGACGCTAATTTGAGACACAGTTGGAGTCCAGACCGACAGCTGAAGGCGAGTTGTGGAATGACAGTGGGAATTTCATCCTGTGGAAGAATCTGAGTCTGGCTTAAAGGGGAACTCCACCGGCTTTCAGAATTCAGCAGCATTCAGCCGTTAACTGTCATTCAGGGGAGAGGCGGATTGATACCTACATGTCGATACCTCCGATCCTGGCGTTCAATTTAAACCATCGATTCTAGCGCAAAAATATCGATATTATGTTTATTTATTTACTAGGGTGGATATATGTCCTGAGACTCAGTGAACATAATAGCAAAATGCTGCGTGAAATGACGGCGTGGAATAGGGACTACTTTTTCTTCCGCCTGTTTCCTCTATGTCCGATAACATGTGTTTAACTGGTAGACTTTGCTGAACTAATTAATAATAAACTCACCAAGCAAGTCTAAGATGTAATGTGGCTCTTGTAAATAACATAGTACGTGTGGCCTACACTACCACCATTTCTGTTGGTCCAGCCATCCATTTACAGTGTAAAAAATAAAATAAATAAATATGTGTGTGTGTGTATATATATATATATGTATATGTATGTATATACTATAGGTTATAATTTTTACTAAATATATAATGAACTTTTAATTTTAGCCATTCAGACTTGAATCAAATCAGTACATTTACAGTACTGAGCATACTGAACATAATTTACATATTGTTCAGCACTAAATTATGTTATTAATAAGGGAGGCACAGAGAGGCTCTGATTTCTAAATGTTAATTTAATAATAATCAGACTTTGTTATGATTTTGTTTACATTTAACATTTATCATTGTTAAAAATCAAAAGCTTTAAAAGTATCAGTATCAGAATATTAACCTTGGTATTACCTGGTGTATCGGATCGAATTGGAAATCAGTAATATCGCCCGTCTAATTCAGGGTGTGTATCTCTCCGTCCTAATTTACCGGGTGTTGAAGGGTACCAGATGTCGACTTCTAAACCCATTCCTTTAAGCTCTTACAAGAAAATGGTTATGAATTGGTAAGTTGCTATGAAGCGTCTGCGGCGGTGTTTTTAGATCAAGTTTTGGCTTCAAATGTTTTTAAATCCATTTATTTTAATTCAGCCTCGGCGGAGGGATACATGCAGCATGCTGTGAGGAACAAGAGTCCCCAAAGAATGTATTTATGTTTCAGACTTAGGACCGTTTTATCGGCATCAGCATTGTACATAAACACCCAGAAGACGTGTAGATTCGCTGGTGGGTTTATAGTACACATAGGCCCGATCTCATTTCTGCCCCTGCCCCTAACACTTAGCCCTACCCTTCTGATTTGCGCGTGCAAGTCTAGGGGTAGGGTTGTCCCGATTGTTGTTGTGATGGAGGTGTAGGGTGAAGTGTTGGGGCTACATGACCCTTCAAACGGAGTGTTATGAGAAAATTCCCAGAATGCCCTGCGGCTCATCCGCAAGATGGCTGCACAAGCGACCAAAGAGACCCATAGATATGAGTACGTTCGCTGTTAAAAAGCCACAGTACTGTAAGATCACCACTGTATTGTGGTGATCTTTGGTCATTGTCTTCATATGGTCATTGTCTTCATAACACCCATGGAAATTATCTATACCTAGCGAAATTTCCCAGTCCACCTTAAATGCTACAGCAGTTACATTGTGATACCTGAGTTTGCTAACCCTAACCCTAACTCTATTTAAGGTGGAACTGTGAAATCTGATAATAAAGCTGGTGATTAAAAAGTTTTTTTAAAAGCTTCTTGGTGGAGATAATAAATAATGGTCATCCGCCTCTTTGAAGGGATATGATGCCCTAAATGTATTTAAGCAGCTGAACTGGAGCTGAACTCCACCCTCCTCTGGTCGCCTACAGAGCACCGCTAGCAGCCTGTTAATGAAGTCATGTAGTTTTTGTTTGTGCTGTTGTTTATTGGGTGACTCGTCAGATTGATGGATGTGTAAAACTGAAGTCCATGCTCTTCGTCTGTTTACATAAAAGCCGCCGACGACAACTGATGATGTATCCGGTTCCTGTAGGGTCGTCCCATTTCAAAGAGGGAGGATTTCAGCCACTACCCCTTGTAACTCCCCCCTTGGGGGAGGGTTACACTCAAAAATAAAGGGGTTGGGTAAAAATAAAAAATGGGATAAGGCCAGAGTGACTAGGTTGTAGATGTGGTGTGTCCTGGTTCCATTCACCACCACTGTAAAGGAGCCTGAGTCTGTAGGTCAACGAACCATGAGTCAGATTGTTTATATCTCAAGCCTGGATTTATGCAGGAATTAGAGGGATCCGTGGAATTCCCTTTTACGGGAAAATGGACTGTCTAGTCAATGGAGAAAACTAAAAGAAGATCAGTCATTTTGTCGTTGAAATTTGGTGAAACAATAAAAAGGAATTCCACCAACGTATATAATTCCTTCACTGATATGTAATTAGTTATTCCGAGTGGTTTGATGTGAAACAAGCTTTTCTTTACAGTGGTGGTGAATGGAACCAGGGCTCACCATGTCTACAACACAAACATAACCCCTTTTATTTACTAAACAAAACCACCAGTGTATCTACACTCATCTACACACGAGTTTATTCATGGAATGCTGATGATGGAAAAATTGTGGCACCAAAAAACTAGTTTTGTTTTGGGATTATTTTGCCATACAACGCATTGGATGTATCCCTCCACCATGAATCCACTCATCGCCACACCCAGAAGGAATTAGCTGACAGGATTGAAACTTGGTGGGTAGGTTTGACATCAGTAGACATACAAATGAATCAAGTTTTATTCTCAGCCGTACATATGATATAAGCAGGGACGAGCCTTATCGCTGTACCTGAGCGACTATATATGGTTGTGTATGCTTTCCATTCTGACTCATGCTGTTGGGTTGGTAGCATCATTTGCAAGTGAAGTCTGTCTTAGAGAAGAGCTTGGAAGCACTTCAAGCAGTTGGAAGAGTGGGATGCTCTTATGGACGTATTGCACGCCATACCGGTCATGCGGATACTACCATGGCACACTGCTGGCGGCAGTGGATAGAAAAAAGACATGCACCAGCCACATGAATGATATGGGAGACCTACACGAACCAGGAAGAGAGAAAGACTCTCTGACATTGTCTGACATGCACGGTGTGACCCAACAGCCATGATTGTGGACCTATCCCTGATTGGAAACGTGTGGGATGCTACTGGACATGCAATCAACACTCCACCCCTACCGCACCATCTGCAGGAACTGTGTGAGAATATTCAAGCTGCATTGGACGGATTATCACAGGACACCATTAGGAACCTCTACGACTCTGTAGATCTGGCATGTTGGGTTAGCAAACATGGCGGCCTGACGCCATACTAAGAGACTCTACTTCTGTATGTGTATCTCAATACACATTGATCATATCAGTCTAAATTTATCATCAGTTATTGATCCTGGTCACTTTTACCTTCCTTCCCAATGGCACTGCAAGCCCACACCTCCTTCTGGGTGCAGCTATTCTGTTGATGATCTGTTGATGCTTCCGACATCAGGCACTGTATTCATAACCATCTCATGTAATAGTTTTTTCTGAGGGAGCTTTTAGAGGCAATTAACTCTGCAGATGTCTGGTTCCTATTAGCACCACTGTGAACAAGTCTTGACACACACCGTGTTACACACCAGACCATTCTGAGCGACTACACCTTAATGCTTTGAATACATGGAAGGTATTAATGTTTGAATCTCCTGACTCTAACAATCCTCCTTTTAGTGCTGCTACACACCGCATCTCTTAACGTAGCTTGCAATATTAAGTTGTGTTTATATTTCGCTCCAGCATGGTGATCACCCAGTCAAGGAGGTGTTTAGAGTTCCTGGCACGCTGCATGCCTAGCGCTTTCCTTGCTCATAACATGCCTCACTCAGCTCCTAGTCCTAACCCTTCTCCCCATCAAACCCTTCAGCAAAGTGTGTAAATTGGTAGTCTGCAGCAGGGGGACAGTAAAATGCGCAGGCTGGGGAGACATAAGTATCAGGATAAGGAATGCTGTCTTGGAGCTGAATGCACTCTGCAGAAGTCGACTGATCTGCCTCACAGTGAGCTGTAAAATGATATGCAAATCTTTTGGTTTGGGAGGCATACATAGCTGAATGTACTCTGGGAAATCCTATCTTGCTTAACTGGAAGGGCTGGGTGATAGCTTCAGGCTGCTTTTGCATCAGAACCATTTTATTGCATTGTGATCTTGTTTTGTTTTTTGGGTTATGTTGATCACCCAGACTACAAGTAGTGGAAAATCCCAACCCACCTAATAAGAAAGGACAATGGGGTATAAAATGGGCTATTTATCTTATATATGACCAATACACTCATCATCAAAAAATAGCTGCACCCAAAAAATAGCTGCACCCAGAAGGAGTAAACCAACAGTTACAAAACTTGGTGGGTAGGTGTGGCATTATGATTCATATGAATGAGTGAAGTTTCATGTTCCCTGCGTGTGACGTAAGCTAGGTAGGGCCTTATCGCTGTACCTGACTGACCCAACAGCCCCGATTGAGGACATTCAGCAAGCAGTGGTGTCCTCCATGAGTCCTCCTGTTAGTGCAGCACCATTGGCAAACGGCTGCACCACTCAGGACTACATGCACACAGACCGTTACCACGCCTGTCCTTAACACCACGCCACCGTCACCAAAGACTGCAGTGGTGTCGTACCAGACTGTCATGGAGTGACTCAGAATGGCAGCGGGTCGTCTTCAGTGACGCGTCCCGCTTTAGTCTTGGTGGAGACCACCAGCGAATCCGTGTTTGGAGGCACCGTGTTCAGCACCAAGATGAACGGTACTTGTCACACGTCCACAAGGCCTGCTGTCAATCCTCCTCCACCCAGACCGCACCATCTGCAGGACCTGTGTGAGAATATTCAAGCTGCATGGGATGGATTATCACAGGACACCATTAGGAACCTCTACAGCTCCATACCGAGACGTCTGGCATGTTGTGTTAGCAAACACGGCGGCCCGACACCATACTGAGAGACACTGCTTCTGTATGTGTAGCTCAATAAATATTGATCATATCAGTCTAAATTCATCATTTAGATTTTTTTGTTCCTGTAACCTTTATCTTCCTTCCCAATAGCCCTGCAATCCCACCTTCTGGGTGCAGCTGTTCTTTTGATGGTGAGTGTGTAATGTAATGAAGGTTTTAAGGAAACGGCTGGCTTTAGCTTTTTTAATGGTGCTAGCTAACTAATATGGTAGCCCACACCAGTAGGTACTGCAGCTAGGCTGAATTTACTCTCAGGGATAGATACAAAAAAAAAAGTCACCAGCAAAAACATGCATCTTTTGCTTTAACGTCAAGCTAGCCTACACTTTAAGTGATGAAGGTGGATATTAAACGAATAAGGGAAGAATAGAAGCGCCATTTGTGAGTAAGTGAATAAGGCCATGTTCACATTACCTGGCTGAAATGGCTCGAGTCTTTTTTATTTAGGTTTAATGTGATGCAGATCTGATCAGGGCTTATTATCTTACCAGGAAAGTCTCGTTCTGCTGGTTAGTTTAGTGTTCGTGACGCATCTGGTTGACTCTGCTTGACTGATTTGGATATGCACAGGCAGGTCATTTCAGGATGCTGGTTCATTCACATTAATGACAGATCTAAATTACGGACCTACGCGTATGTGAGCCATCAAGTAAGTGAGATCAGATCTGAGCAAAAAATCAAACGTTGTATAGTGAGGCTTGTAATGTGAACGTAGCACTAAATTGGGGGATTTAGAGGAAAGCTGGGCAGTCTGTTTTTTTTTTTTATTATTATTATTACTAAATCTGTTTATTTGTCATTTATACATTACAACTAACTGTGAAATGTTACGACAACTGTCTGCTCGTGTCATTAATTCATCAGGTCAGTTATTTATTGAGCAAAATGATCCAATATTTCATATCTTTGTCATGAAAGATATATTTTGCCGCATGATGAGGTTCAGATCACTGAGAAATGTTCATTAGAATTTGCAGGTATAATTCTAAATTCGGTGTTCCAACACTGATGGCAAGCTATCCTGGATCATGTTCCTCGTTAAATAAATAGCCAGGTCTAATGTGTTCGTCCCATTTGTATTTGGTTCCTACTTTCAGGACTTCTGAAAACTTTTCACTGCTATGGAATGTACAACATAATGCTCTGCGACTGAACAGGAGGTTTTTAATAATGATTTAATTATTGAAGCTTAATGTTCAGTGGAAAAGTTTTGCGTATGATTAGGCTGTATGAGATTTCTGGCAGTGTTCTGTAAAGCTGGTCCAACCTAGCCACGGTATTTTCGCTGAGACTACACTGTGGGCAGAGCAGGGCTCAGGCACTGTTGTCTTTTTTATACTCCCATGTTAAAAGACTGTTATGGTCCCACACTTTCTATCCCTGCTGTTTTGGGTATTCTGGAGAACTTCAGCACCTTTTCTGGTTATAAATTAAATTTGGGGAAAAGTGAGTTTTTTCCCATCATAACGTAACCCTGTTACTCATCTGTTTCGCTATTTTCAAGCTCGTAGTTTTGTCACTAAGTGTTTCCCTGATTTCCCCTCTTTACCTCCGGAACAGCGGTGGGAAACCATGCTTTCATTTGTTCCTCATCACAGAGGAATTATTTCAAAGCTGTACGACATCATCTTGGCGTTTAGCAATCATTCTAATGCTAAACTTAAGTGTGCATGGGAGAGTGAATTGGGAATACAAATAAATGAGGACTCCTGGGAACAGGCCATAGAAGGGATTCGATCTACCACCTCCTGTGCCCGTCTAGGACTTATCCAGTTTAAGGTCTTACACAGAGTTCATTTTTCTAAGTCTAGACTATCTATACTGTATCCGGAAGTTGAAGACAAATGTGATAAGTGCCATGGCTCCCCTTGTCACCTTAGCCACATGTTTTTTCTTTGTCCCGAGCTGAACAGTTTCTGGGAAGGTTATTTTACTACTATGTCCACTGTTCTTGGGGTAAATCTACAACCTTGTCCTCTGACCGCCATATTTGGTATTTCAGATCCCTTACTAGCACTTACATCTACACAACAAGACATTATAGCCTTCTCATCACTACTAGCAAGACGTTCTTTATTGTTGCACTGGAAGTCCGCTAAATGTCCTTCAATTTCCAGGTGGCTTAAAGACATCATGTTTTTTTTTAAACTGGAAAAAATTAAATACACGTTGAGAGGATGTACAGATAATTTTTTTATAAATGGCAGCCCTTTATTTCTTATTTCACTAATTTAGAGGTTCTACCCAACTGAATGTGTGCTTGTTTTTGGTTTTCTTTTTTTTTTTCTATTTGTATTAATAGTCAGTAATATGTGTGTTGGGCATGGAGAGCTGAGTGGGCACGGGCGGGAGGGTGGGGGGTGTTCAATGTTCTTACACGGTAACCTGTGATTTAAATAGTTTTCTCTACATCCTTAGCAGAATGGTGTATCATGATAATTATTATTATTATTATTTTATGTGTGGTTATGTGACCGTGTATATAAATGTAAAAGTGGAATAGGCTAATTGTATTTTTTGTAATTTAAACTATTGTATTGTATTCATTCCAATAAAAAAATATTTTGAAAAAAAAAAAAAAAAAGACTGTTATGGTGCATACTGACCCAGTATCATTTTTGTACTGTGTTCCATTTTGGCAGGTAGAGGAAACCCCACTAGTCACCTCCTCAGCCATGGCTTCCCCCACTGTTCCTGCACCCAGCCGCTTTCTGATTTTCTTTGACTTTGACGAGACCGTGATCGCAGAGAGCAGTGATGATGCCGTGATCCGTGTTGCCCCTGGCCAGACCATCCCCGACTGGCTGAAGGACACCTTCCGTCCTGGCCAGTACCATGAGCACTCTCGGCATATCCTGACCTACCTGGCGCAGCAGGGCGTGAGTGAGGGTACCATCCGGGATGCCATCGAGAACATCCAACCTGCTCCAGGCCTGCCGGTGCTGCTTGGCTTCTTACGCTCCCACCACCAGGATTTCGAGTGTGTGGTGCTCTCAGATGCCAACACCTACTTCATCGAGACTTGGTTGCGCAAGGCTGGAACAAGGCAACTCTTCTCCGAGATCTTAACCAATCCTGGCAGCTTCAACAAGGACGGGCATCTGGTGCTTCAGCCCTACCATGCCCACACGTGCCCACGGTGCCCAGATAACATGTGCAAGCAGGTAATCCTCCGAGACTACCTGGGAAGAAGAGCCAGAGAAAGAGGGATCCCCTTCCAGAAGGTTTTCTACATTGGGGATGGTGCTAATGATGTTTGCCCCACTCTGGCTCTGGGACAGAAGGACACAGCTTTTCCTAGGAGAGATTTCCCCATGCACCGGGTCATCCAGGACATGCAGAGAGAGCAGCCTGGGATTTACAAACCCATGGTAATGCCCTGGGCAAGTGGAGAAGATGTGGTAGACTGCCTGAAGAAAGCCATGGAGGAGAGATGAAGGAAGGAGTTGGGAATGGCCAACCAAGCCCTCACCTACAGAATAGATTATAACGAAGCCTATGTTATTTTTGGCATGAAAAGGAACCAATAAGAATAGTAGTAAAGTACCAAACTGATATAAAGTACTATTAATAGTAGTAGTAGAACCCTTATCTTTCCCTAGGTGCATGTGTACCCCTTGTCATTGGTCCCTCTTTTGCAGGTAGAGCGAAATTTACATCCCTCTGGAGCCCTTGCTCCTTGTCACTCACTTCCTCAGACATGACTTCCATAGAGGCCTTCCAGAGGGTTTTTCTATATCTCCGTCCCACGCTGAGTCTCTGAATACTCAGACCATTCAGAGAAGGCAGCCTGGGATTAACAAGACCTTTGTGGTGCCGTAGGCACAGAGAGATGTCTGTGGAAAAATCTGTGGAGGAGGGATGAGCAAAGAAGAAAAGGGCAACAAGTTTGGAGTTGATGATCATGGCAAAGAGAGGAATGGGGACCCCAGTAATTAACACACACCGTGCACGTATAACATATACGATCATTTATATCTCCATAGAAGCGGCATCTGGCCCCAAGCTCCATTGTGAGTACTGAAACTATAATTATAACTAAAATAGAAAATAACAGTCTTTTATGCTTTTTGGTTATCAGATTTTTAGGAACTTGGGAACTCTAGATGGTGGTCTACCTTCGCCTGGTGCAAAGTCCCCCTGCCCTAAAGAGCAGGGAGTGAACGAATAAAAAAGGCAGGACAGGCTTTGACAACTCAGGTTACAGACATGCACGGACACCCAATACACAAGCCGGCCGGCAACTGAGACGAGGTTTGACTTACACAAGGAGTGACAGACGGCAGACACGAGAACACCTCACTGGAATAAAGGGTGCTGGCATCTATTCAATGAAACAGCGGGCGTTGAGTGCCACTACTGGGAGTGCATGCATGGGACTTAAAGGGATAGTTTGTGGAAAGATCAAAATGACGCAATTTCCACTTTTAGCCCAAATGTGGCCAGTCAGCCAAGACATGTTTGGTATCTGAGGTATGGGTGGTTTCGGTTTTGGAGGCTAATTTGGGCTTTCTTTAATCGTAAGCTAGAATTGCGTATTCACTGTTATTTATAAAACCGGACAAACGTTCAGACAGAATCCAGGTCTTAACACTAAACGTGCCTGGGCTGATGTTTGGGGTGAGAGGGAATTTGATCATTTGCAATACTGTTGCTTTAAAGGAGAAGTATGTCATGTTGCATTATAAGTGTATCTGTTGGGTAAAGCTGGAGCAACAATACGTTGCAACTTTACAACAGTGCTGTGCTCGACACCCTCATATCACTGAGGGAGAAGAGCGCTGGAGCTTCAGCAATGTCGGCTTAGCCCCTTAAACTGTAGACGTGTAAGACTAAGTATTCAGGTGCTATAGTAGATGATGCAATAACTGATACAAATGATTCTGTAGTTACGATGAAACTACCACTAACTCGTCTCACTAGTTATGAGAGTAAACAATTGGACCCAAGCCTCTTACTGCATGTTCACACTAGTAGGAGACAAGTTGCTAATGTTGCATCAGGTCTCTAATGGGTGTGCCAGAGGCTGCTCTCGTTGTACCTGGGCATGTACAAGATACACTACCAGTCAACAGTCTAGACACGGCTACTCAAAGGAGGTTCTCCTTTGGAGACATCAAACTATAAAATAGCCCTCATGGAATTATACAGTCCACCTTAAACTCCCTCCAGAATGGAGCTGTACAGCAGGAGGAACCAGCTCTCTTACCCTGCAGTGGAGCTGATTTAGAACAAGGTTTATTACTAAGCAGGTTTGGAGCGATTCGATTGGTCGGCCCCTCATGAATATTCACTAACCTAAAAAGAGAACTAGAGCTTTTACACTGTGCAGAAAAAAAGATCAAAGTTTTTACACCACTAAATATATATTCGAGGTGGAGATATGGAGGAGTATCATACTGTGTACATTAGGAGTAGATGTGGTGTAGCAGGATATGGACTGGTTCAGACTCTCGTCAGGTGGAGCTGTTCAGTGTACGACTGTAGAGTCTTTAGTTGGGTGTGTCTAAACTTCTGTTGGGAATAGGAACAAAGTGCTGGCAGGAACAACAAGCTCAGAGAGCAGTGACTTGGGATCATTTAGATTGTGGCTTCACCACATCATGACCCAGTTGCATAAAGTTGAGACCAAATCACAGCTACAAATCCTGTACCCCCATAGCTAGCGACTGAACGCACGGCACTTTGTCTTCTGCTGGTGTGAACGTACAGTTAGAGTTAAAGGGGTAGATACGCACGTGGCCACTAGTCTATAACATCTACAGTAATGTCTCAAACTAGGAGACTCCACTTCACATGTATTTATCCTCCATTCAAAACTCCCTCCGGGTACAAGGTACTCATTTTCAGAGGTGGGAAAGGAGGACAGAACGCACTAATGACTAGTGAGGCTCACTTCAGTCTATCTACAGACACACCTGTTCAGCCTTAGAAGTTCACTTTCGGCTTCTTACAATCCAAATAACTCTGAACACGTTCAGTGACGCTGAGGCCAGACTACACGTCCTTTCAGACCCAGAGCGTTGAGGTGTCTTCTCACAGTGGAAGGACGTGGAAGTGGATGTTTTTTTAGATTTAAAGGAAGAGTGAAGCTGGGTGTTCTCTTTTCTTTTTCTCAAAGATGCAAGCTTTAGATGCTGTGTATCTGATGGGACAGGGTTGGTTCTGGTCTAAAGGTCTTCCGGGTGGTTGTAACGAGTTGTGGGCTCCAGTATTGTAAACTCCTCTGTTTTTCTCTTCCGACTTCCTTACGAACGTGAAGTACGTTTTATCTAATCTCCTGAAAAATGATTAACTTGTTCTTAAAGTTTTGAATAGACGTTAAATAAATAGGTGGTGGTCTCTGAAATAGGTGGTGGTCTCTGCACAGGAATGTAAGCTTATACAAATAGAGGCTTGGTTCTCGTACACGCACACACACAGAGGCTCTATTCCTGCCTTACAAGACACTCAGTGACATTCTGAAAGTCTGTCAGTGGCATACACTCAGACACTGATAGTGGCTAATCTCTCTACCTCCTACACACACACACACACAGTAACAAACACACACAGGGTGGTGGGGGAAGTGCTCAAACGAGAAATAATTACCGTTGAAATGTCTGGCTTCTCAGAGAGATACCAAAGCACAGTGTATTCCTGTCATGATCATGAGATGTTATCTGATGAATTATAGCCATATAAATAAAACTAATAAACTACTTCAGTGTATTTTATCTTTGTTCATTCTACACATTCAATAAAGTTTAACCTTGAAGTGGCTAAATGAGTGGACTAGCTGGTTTCCTTCTTATATGTTGATACTTCAAACCCTTTCACACACTGGAGCTTTTTCCTGAACCCACTACCTCTTGCACTGTGGGTTCGGTACATATGGTCAAAAGATGGTCATTACCAACCAACATTACTGACCACCAAATTAACACATACCACCAACCACCACCCTCTAAAGGAGTCATTACCAACCATCAAATAACACACACCACTCACCACCGCCCTCTAAAGGAGTCATTACCAACATCAAATAAACACACCACTCACTACCACCCTCTAAAGGAGTCATTACCAACGTCAAATAACACACACCACTCACCACTGCCCTCTAAAGGAGTCATTACCAACTATCAAATAAACACACCACTCACTACCGCCCTCTAAAGGAGTCATTACCAACTATCAAATAAACACACCACTCACTACCGCCCTCTAAAGGAGTCATTACCAACATCAAATAAACACACCACTCACTACCGCCCTCTAAAGGAGTCATTACCAACTATCAAATAAACACACCACTCACTACCGCCCTCTAAAGGAGTCATTACCAACTATCAAATAAACACACCACTCACTACCACCCTCTAAAGGAGTCAATACCGACCATCAAATAAACACACCACTCACTACCACCCTCTAAAGGAGTCAATACCGACCATCAAATAAACACACCACTCACCACCGCCCTCTAAAGGAGCCATTACCGACCATCTAATAAAAACACCACTCACTACCGCCCTCTAAGGGAGTCATTACCGACCATCAAATAAACACACACCACTCACCACCGCCCTCTAAAGGAGTCATTACCGACCATTAAATAAACACACACCACTCACCACCGCCCTCTAAAGGAGTCATTACCGACCATTAAATAAACACACACCACTCACCACCGCCCTCTAAAGGAGTCATTACCGACCATCAAATAAACACACCACTCACCACCGCCCTCTAAAGGAGTCATTACCGACCATCAAATAAACACCACTCACCACCGCCCTCTAAAGGAGTCATTACCAACCATCAAATACACACACACCACTCACCACCGCCCTCTAAAGGAGTCATTACCGACCATCAAATAAACACACCACTCACTACCACCCTCTAAAGGAGTCATTAAAGGACCACTCATTACCGACCTCTAAAGGAGTCATTACCGACCATCAAATAAACACCACTCACCACCGCCCTCTAAAGGAGTCATTACCAACCATCAAATAAACACCACTCACCACCGCCCTCTAAAGGAGTCATTACCAACCATCAAATAAACACCACTCACCACCGCCCTCTAAAGGAGTCATTACCAACCATCAAATAAACACACACCACTCACCACCGCCCTCTAAAGGAGTCATTACCAACCATCAAATAAACACACCACTCACCACCGCCCTCTAAAGGAGTCATTACCGACCATCAAATAAACACCACTCACCACCGCCCTCTAAAGGAGTCATTACCGACCATCAAATAAACACCACTCACCACCGCCCTCTAAAGGAGTCATTACCAACCATCAAATAAACACACCACTCACCACCGCCCTCTAAAGGAGTCATTTATCAAATAAACCAACATCACCACCGCCCTCTAAATAAACACACCACTATCAACCACTCACTACCGCCCTCTAAAGGAGTCATTACCAACATCAAATAAACACACCACTCACTACCGCCCTCTAAAGGAGTCATTACCAACCATCAAATAAACACCACTCACCACCGCCCTCTAAAGGAGTCATTACCGACCATCTAATAAACACACCACTCACCACCGCCCTTTAAAGGAGTCATTACCGGCCATCAAATAAACACCACTCACCACCGCCCTCTAAAGGAGTCATTACCAACCATCAAATAAACACACCACTCACCACCGCCCTCTAAAGGAGTCATTACCAACCATCAAATAAACACACACCACTCACCACCGCCCTCTAAAGGAGTCATTACCCACCATCAAATAAACACCACTCACCACCGCCCTCTAAAGGAGTCATTACCAACCATCAAATAAACACACACCACTCACCACCGCCCTCTAAAGGAGTCATTACCAACCATCAAATAAACACCACTCACCACCGCCCTCTAAAGGAGTCATTACCAACCATCAAATAAACACCACTCACCACCGCCCTCTAAAGGAGTCATTACCGACCATCTAATAAAAACACCACTCACTACCGCCGTCTAAGGGAGTCATTACCAATCATCAAATAAACACCACTCACTACCACCCTCTAAAGGAGTCATTACCAACCATCAAATAAACATAACACTCACCACCACCCTCTAAAGGAGTCATTACCGACCATCAAATAAACACCACTCACCACCGCCCTCTAAAGGAGTCATTACCGACCATCAAATAAACACACCACTCACCACCACCCTCTAAAGGAGTCATTACCAACCATCAAATAAACACCACTCACCACCGCCCTCTAAAGGAGTCATTACCACCCATCAAATAAACACACACCACTCACCACCGCCCTCTAAAGGAGTCATTACCAACCATCAAATAAACACACACCACTCACCACCGCCCTCTAAAGGAGTCATTACCAACCATCAAATAACACACACCACTCACCACCGCCCTCTAAAGGAGTCATTACCGACCATCAAATAAACACACCACTCACCACCGCCCTCTAAAGGAGTCATTACCAACCATCAAATAAACACCACTCACCACCGCCCTTTAAAGGAGTCATTACCCACCATCAAATAAACACCACTCACCACCGCCCTCTAAAGGAGTCATTACCAACCATCAAATAAACACCACTCACCACCGCCCTCTAAAGGAGTCATTACCGACCATCAAATAAACACCACTCACCACCGCCCTCTAAAGGAGTCATTACCAACCATCAAATAAACACCACTCACCACCGCCCTCTAAAGGAGTCATTACCGACCATCAAATAAACACACCACACAGCACCGCCCTCTAAAGGAGTCATTACCAACCATCAAATAAACACACCACACAGCACCGCCCTCTAAAGGAGTCATTACCGACCATCAAATAAACACCACTCACCACCGCCCTCTAAAGGAGTCATTACCGACCATCAAATAACATACACCACTCACCACCGCCCTCTAAAGGAGTCATTACCGACCATCAAATAACATACACCACTCACCACCGCCCTCTAAAGGAGTCATTACCGACCATCAAATAAACACCACTCACCACCGCCCTCTAAAGGAGTCATTACCAACCATCAAATAAACACCACTCACCACCGCCCTCTAAAGGAGTCATTACCCACCATCAAATAAACACCACTCACCACCGCCCTTTTGAATAGGCATCAGTGTCAGACTAATGAATGAGCTTCTGTTAAAGACTGGTGGTCTGAGAGACACTAGAGTCTCTTCACCTACACTGAGCTGATGAAGAGTCCAGTTCCAGAAATGATAATAGGACATTAGAGCCGTAATAAATCATGCTCCTGTTACTCTCCATACTTCAGCACATCTGGAGGTAAACACTTTAGTACTGTGGAGGACTAAAGGGAGGACTTTTACTTTTACTTATACAAACACCACTCACCACCACCATCTGTCTGTTTATTTAATGGTTAGGGGGCCAGGGTAGTACTTGGAAGTCTTGGTCATGCCCTTCCAACCGATGTCGGACATTTCCAGCCATGTGACATATCGCATTGTCCTGCTGGAAGATCCCATCCACCCCAGGGAAGATAATCAGCATGTATGGGTGTATGTGATCTGCAAGGATGGATTCATACCCAGATCATTTGAGACTGCCTTCCACATTGATGAGTGGGGCCAGAGAATGCCATGAAAACCTGACTTCCTTCATGAGCTACACACTGCCGTCATGAACGTAGGAAAATATGAATGTAGTGGGTATAGAAATGTGACTCAACTATGCAGCAGAGGTTAATAAACAATGCGGCAGTTAGGAAACCAACACTGTACCCTTAAACGTTTGTACTCATAGTCCATCAGTGAACACCGTGTAACCTGCTTGCCTAAAACCCTTACGTGGTAGGATGTAGAGTCATTTGGTAAAACACGTGACAGCCTGAGGTGCTACTGCTGTTTACAGCTACACAACATACACTTATCCAGACAGGTCTTGGCTGATTGACAGCAGACACACACCCATGCACAATACACATGCTGTATCTGTGCTGTAACGCCGGCACATTCTGCTGATAATGACTCGCAGTTCCTGTATCTGCAAGCATTAGTGCTCTCTCCACCTCCATCTGCTGGACCAGCTCCACCCAGCACCAAACACACAAGACCAACCCAGCCAACCACTAACCAAGAGACCTGAACACGACCGTCACTGGTGCTGATTTTACAGTATCGGCTTATACTTACAAGGCCTCACACGGTGAAGCACCTGCGTACGTGTGGGATCTGTTAGTATCCTATAGAAGTATCAGGTCACAGAGATCCATTAATAAACGCCGTCTTACTGCTCCTAGAAGCGAACTGAGGCGAAAGGGAGACTGTGGCTATGCGGTGTATGTAGTTAATTTGTGGAACAGCCTTCCCCTACACTCTCCACATCCACACTGTCCACAAAGGCCCACTCCTACCGTTTAGCTTTACTGAGTTGTGATCAAAGGTGTGCTTATGTTTGTTTGTGCTGTAAGAGTGTGTGTTGAGTGTTTGTGTTATGTGTGTGTGTGTTTGTTACTCTTTTAAGTGTGTGTGTGTGTGTGTGTGTATGTGTATGTGTGTGTGTGTGTTTGTGTGCTTGCGTGTGTGTGTGTGTGTGTGTGTTTGTGTGCTTGCGTGTGTGTGTGTGTGTGTGTGTTTGTTACTCTTGTAAGTGTGTGTGTGTGTGTGTGTATGTGTGTGTGCTTGTGTGTGTGTGTTTGTTACTCTTTTAAGTGTGTGTGTGTGTATGTGTGTGTGTGTGTGTTTGTAACTCACTCTTTATATGTGTGTGTGTGTGTGTGTGTGTGTGTGTGTGTGTGTGTGTGTGTGTGTGTGTGTGCATGTGTGTGTGTTTGTTACTCTTGTAAGTGTGTGTGTATATGTGTGTGTGTGTGTGTATGTGTGTGTGTATGTGTGTTTGTTACTCTTGTAAGTGTGTGTTGTGTTTGTGTGTGTGTTTGTAATTCACTCTTTATATGCATGTGTGTGTGTGTTTGTAACTCAGTCTTTGTAAGTGTGTGTGTGTGTGTGTGTGTGTGTGCTAGTGTGTGTTGTGTTTGTATGTGTTTGTAACTCACTCTTTGTAACTGTGTGTGTGTGTGAGTGTTTGTGAGTGTGTGTGTGTGTGTTTGTTACTCTTTGTAACTGTGTGTGTGTGTGAGTGTTTGTGAGTGTGTGTGTGTGTGAGTGTGTGTGTGTGTGTGTGTGTGTGTGTGTGTGTATGTGTGTGTGTGTGTTTGTATTGTTATAGCATTTTTATATGTGCTGCTAATGTTTAATTTTGTCTAGTCTGATTTATTAAACCTCAGGGAGGTGAAATATCATGCTGCGTATCATTTTCATGAAATGCCTTGAAGTATCACAACAGATCTCTCCATATAAGCATGCTGTATGTATGCTGCAGGTGCTGTCAGAAGAAAACCAGACCCAATGAACCAGATTGGTGTGAATATGAAAAACATTCAACACAAATAACCTGTGTATTAAACATTGTATTAAAGCGCATTAATGCACATTATAATACTCATTTTACTGGCATCGTTTGAAACATAACGGGAAAAGAACGTGTGATCATAAGCAGTCTATAATGAGTACGGGTACTGGGCTCTGCTGTTTAATCCGGGGCAGAATGCCATTTATGCCAAGTTGAAGCACCACAAAGCCGGTGCATGTTTGCATAAGTCATGCGTCTAACCTTGAGCTCCGTGCTCTCCTATTTCTCTTGGCTTGTCAGCCGTCGCAAACTCAGAGAACTTTCAACACACGAGAACTGAGCCAAACTAGTGACCTACACTGAGTGTGCCAGGTCACCGTACACTGTTTGCTAAACTGTGTCCATAATGATGCCCTGTGGAGTGGACTCTAGTGAGGCTGCCCGGCACCAGAAAACAAATCTGAGCGTTAATAATGACGATCAGCGTACATGACATTATACATAAACATAAGAGCAGTTGAACCAAGAGGGTGTTACAGTGCCATCTAGTGGCGGCACAAGTTTAATATTCAATCCGTTCAGATGCAGTGGACCTGTGATACATGTATATGCATTTAGCCGTATCTACACTCGTTGCTCAATTGACCATATAGGACACTCTGTATTTCTACAGGTACAGACTGTGGTCCATCTGTTTCTCTGTATACTGTATTACCCTGTTCTTCAATGTGCAGGACCCCCACAGGACCACCACAGAGCAGGTATGATGTGGGTGGTGGATCATTCTCAGCCCTGTAGTGACCCTGACGTGGTGGTGGTGTGTTAGTGTGTGTGGTGCTGGTGTGAGTGGATCAGACACAGCAGTGCTGCTGGAGGGTTTAGACACTGTGTCCACTCACTGTCCACTCTATTAGACACTCCTACCTTGCTGGTCCACCTTGTAGATGGACAGTCAGAGACGATAGCTCATCTGCTGCTGCACAGTGCAGTGTTGGTCATCCTCTAGTCCTTCACCAGTGGTCACAGGATGCTGCCCACAGGACGATCCTCACAGGATGCTGCCCACAGGACGCTGTCCACAGGACGATCCTCACACGATGCTGCCCACAGGATGCTGCCCACAGGATGCTGTCCACAGGACGCACCTCACAGGAAGTTCCTTACATAAATCAGCCTGCAGGACGCGCCTCAAAGGACGCTGTTGGCTGGTGGATGATTTTCTGTCCAACAGTGACACTGAGGTGTCCAGCAGCACTGCTGTGTCTGATCCACTCACACCACCACCACACACACTAACGCACCACCACCACGTCAGTGTCACTGCAGTGCTAAGAATGATCCACCACCCACATAGTACCTGCACTGTGGTGGTCCTGTGGGGGTCCTGACCATAGTGGAACAGGTTGACTTTATTAGGCCTGGGCAATTCAATCATGCCTCCCGACCAGAGTGGAACATGCAGGCTACATCCGAAACCACCTACTACCGTACTACTCAGGTGAGAATGTGTAGTGTGTCCGAATCCACAGTAGTTATAAAGCAGTAGGTGAAAGTCTCCGGATGATGTACTGCTTCCGGTGGGATTTTCAAGTATGCAAGCACACTGCGCTATCCCATGATTCCACTGGAGCTGTGAAGGCGTTCCGAGCTGAGGAAGAAAGAATGCCGTAAAGCGGGACGTCGGATCTGTACAAGTGTAAATAATCTACAACTTTTTGTGCAACACCAGATAACGATATGAGCCGCTTAGCGGAGAATATAAAGCCCATGTTATGTGTTTATAAGAATGAATGGCGGGACGTCTACAGTGGTGGCGTGACGTCCTACCCCAGATAGCAAGATAACGTTGATTAAACATTGAATGTTTGTTAGTTTTGTTGTATTTGGTTGAAGATGAAAAATCAACATCGAATCAATGTTGCTTTGCTATCTGGGACGTCAAATGACGTTGGCAAGATGGCGGTTGTAGTTTGTCTAAGGTTGCCTGGATACTCCGTACTCGCCTAATGAAAGAGCCTACTGCTTCACTGGTCGAGCAGTGCGCACTGGGTTCGATCTAGTACTCACTGACGAAGTAGGCGATTTCGGACGCAGCCGCACTTAGCTCCCGGGCTAGCGCAGGCACTAGGCTAATACCCCCTTTAAGGAGTCACAGCGGAGCACCCTGACACCTCCCAGCTTTTACTCAGCCTCAAGCTTTCGAGCCAAATGTATGGAAGACCGTTTCCGCCACAGAGAATCTCAAAATTTAGACTTAGCATCTCATTATTATGACTTACTGTCTCATTAAGTCTCAAGTTCAGGTTTGCTTTATTGACATGACAAAATTATATTTGTATTGTCAAAGCATGTAAGTTTTACATAAAAACAAACAAATAAATAAATAAATAAATAAACAAATCAAAGAGAGGCTTAAAATAGGATATACAACAGTGTAACAATAAAAAATTAAAAAAAAAAAAAATCATTTAACTGTTAATATGGAAGAATCTATAGATGTTTAATAATTAATAATAGTTAAGGAGAACTAGACAATACTAGATTACAGATATAAATAGGGATATGATGCTGGAAACATATCGGTCTCTCTGCCCCGGAGTTTATGACACTCATATAAGTATCTGGCTGAGGTGGGCGCTGCCGGACCCTCTCCTAATATAATCCTTAGTTTATCTATTTCCTCTAACGTCCTGAACCCAGTCACATGGCCCTCTAACTGATCAAAATCTCTCTCTCTCTCTCTCTCTCTCTCTCTCTCTCTCTTTTCCTCTCTTCCTCTCTCTCCCTCTCTCTGTCTCTTTCTCTCTCTCTCTGTCTCTCTCTCTCTCTCTTTTCTCTCTCTCCCTCTCTCTCTCTCTCTCTCTCTCTCTCTGTCTGTGTTTCTCTCCCTCTCTCTCTGTCTGTCTGTCTGTGTTTCTCTCTCTCTCTCTCTCTCTCTCTCTCTCTCTCTCTCTCTGTCTGTCTGTGTTTCTCTCCCTCTCTCTCTGTCTGTCTGTCTGTCTGTCTGTGTTTCTCTCTCTCTCTCTCTCTCTC
>JAMWET010002578.1:192500-227500 GCA_024036415.1 Prochilodus magdalenae
CCATAACGTTTAAACCACCTCCTTGTATCTACACTCACTGTTCATTTGATCAGCTCCACCATGTTTCACTTCAGGGATGGGTTAAATGCGGATTTCCCCACTGTGGAATCAGTAAGGGATTAAAATCTGAACACCGTCCGTGTAGGTGTGTCTAAACCTTTGTCTGATACTGTATAGTCAAATTTAGAGACAGAGATTGGGATTATAAATCAGACCCGTTTGAGTGGTGGTCCATCATTATCTTAAGCGTTTCCATAAAGCCCTGCTGTACGGAGTGCCCCTCCCCTTCCAGACCGTCAGATTGAAACAGATAGCTAAACAGGCTGTTACTCGCAGGTGTAAGTGACTGCGGCGCAGATATTTATAGGCCACAGCATCCAGAATCAACCGCAAGCTAACTTCATCACGGTCCAGAACCCCCACCTTGTCTAAGGCCATATGGCGATTGGGGCTACACATAACCTCATTGATTTGCCTCCATTCAATTAGAGCAGCGGAGGGATGGAGGGGGTTGAAGATAAGTGCAGTAGGGGACGTGGAGCCGGGAGGAGGTCACTTTGAATTAGCGAGCCCCGGATACTACTGCCAGCAGACTATCAAACTGATTAGCCTGTAAGTGTTCCCTACTGCTGCTGTTGATCGCGCTGGCTCACATTCACATACTTATACACCCACACTGTACATTAGGTCAGGGATGCTAATGAGGTGGAGGAGGTTTCCCAGAGGAAGACGAGCGGGAGATATTGGCGCTTGATAGAAGCAAACAGACAGAGCAGACAGGGCTGTCAGGTCCATCTGAGCGAGCGGTTGGTAGCAATGTCACCGAGGATGGCCTGATGTGTGCGTTTGGTGTTCTGTCACAACTGTACCATTTTTAGAGGAACAGCTGGACAGGGTTTCCACAATTTCTGGACATGGCGTCTTCTCAAGTCAGGTCCAGTAGTTTTTATTGTCATTTCAAACATATACAGTGGTGTACAGTACACAGTGAAACGAAACAACGTTCCTCCAGGACCAAGGTGCTACATAGAACAATGAATACACAAGACAATTTACAAATACAGGGAGGGGACAGTGCAGATAGCCCACTGGTAGTAAAGACAGGGAGGGGACAGTGCAGATAGCCCACTGGTAGTAAAGACAGGGAGGGGACAGTGCAGATAGCCCACTGGTAGTAAAGACAGGGAGGGGACAGTGCAGATAGCCCACTGGTAGTAAAGACAGGGAGGGGACAGTGCAGATAGCCCACTGGTAGTAAAGACAGGGAGGGGACAGTGCAGATAGTCCACTGGTAGTAAAGACAGGGAGGGGACAGTGCAGATAGCCCACTGGTAGTAAAGACAGGGAGGGGACAGTACAGATAGCCCACTGGTAGTAAAGACAGGGAGGGGACAGTGCTGATAGCCCACTGGTAGTAAAGACAGGGAGGGGACAGTGCAGATAGCCCACTGGAAGTAATTACAGGGAGGGGACAGTGCAGATAGCCCACTGGTAGTAAAGACAGGGAGGGGACAGTGCAGATAGCCCACTGGTAGTAAAGACAGGGAGGGGACAGTGCAGATAGCCCACTGGTAGTAAAGACAGGGACTTTTGCGTTTTATGTCCACTGGGGGACAGTGCAGATAGTCCACTGGTAGTAAAGACAGGGAGGGGGACAGTGCAGATAGCCCACTGGTAGTAAAGACAGGGAGGGGACAGTGCAGATAGCCCACTGGTAGTAAAGACAGGGAGGGGACAGTGCAGATAGCCCACTGGTAGTAAAGACAGGGAGGGGACAGTGCAGATAGCCCACTGGTAGTAAAGACAGGGAGGGGACAGTGCTGATAGCCCACTGGTAGTAAAGACAGGGAGGGGACAGTGCAGATAGCCCACTGGAAGTAAAGACAGGGAGGGGACAGTGCAGATAGTCCACTAGTAGTAAAGACAGGGAGGGGACAGTGCAGATAGCCCACTGGAAGTAAAGACAGGGAGGGGACAGTGCAGATAGCCCACTGGTAGTAAAGACAGGGAGGGGACAGTGCAGATAGTCCACTGGTAGTAAAGACAGGGAGGGGGCGGTGCAGATAGCCCACTGGCAGTAAAGACAGGGAGGGGACAGTGCAGATAGCCCACTGGTAGTAATTACAGGGAGGGGACAGTACAGATAGCCCACTGGTAGTACAGACAGGGAGGGGACAGTACAGATAGCCCACTGGTAGTACAGACAGGGAGGGGACAGTACAGATAGCCCACTGGTAGTACAGACAGGGAGGGGACAGTGCAGATAGCCCACTGGTAGTAAAGACAGAGAGGGGACAGTACAGATAGCCCACTGGTAGTACAGACAGGGAGGGGACAGTGCAGATAGCCCACTGGTAGTAAAGACAGGGAGGGGACAGTACAGATAGCCCACTGGTAGTAAAGACAGGGAGGGGACAGTGCAGATAGCCCACTGGTAGTAAAGACAGGGAGGGGACAGTGCAGATAGCCCACTGGTAGTAAAGACAGGGAGGGGACAGTACAGATAGTCCACTGGTAGTACAGACAGGGAGGGGACAGTACAGATAGCCCACTGGTAGTAAAGACAGGGAGGGGACAGTGCAGATAGTCCACTGGTAGTACAGACAGGGAGGGGACAGTACAGATAGCCCACTGGTAGTACAGACAGGGAGGGGACAGTGCAGATAGCCCACTGGTAGTAAAGACAGGGAGGGGACAGTACAGATAGCCCACTGGTAGTACAGACAGGGAGGGGACAGTACAGATGGCCCACTGGTAGTACAGACAGGGAGGGGACAGTGCAGATAGCCCACTGGTAGTAAAGACAGGGAGGGGACAGTGCAGATAGCCCACTGGTAGTAAAGACAGGGAGGGGACAGTGCAGATAGCCCACTGGTAGTAAAGACAGGGAGGGGACAGTACAGATAGCCCACTGGTAGTACAGACAGGGAGGGGACAGTACAGATAGCCCACTGGTAGTGGGAGCAGTAAAGTGCAGTTTTGTCCATATGTTGGTATAAATGTAAACACTGTACTCTTTAAGTTTATGTGTAGACAGATTTAAAAGATGAGACTGTGTGTGCGTGTGTGTGTTCAGTTATTCAGACCAGACTCTGGGTGTTAAGGAGTCTGATGGCTTGGAGAAAGAAGCTGTTGCACAGTCCGGATGTGAGGGCCCGGACGCCTCTGTACCTTTTTCCAGACGGTAGGAGGGTGAAGAGTGTGTGTGAGGGGTGTGTGTGTTCACCCACGATGCTGTTTGCTTTGCGGATGCAGCGTGTGGTGTAAATGTCCGTGATGGTGGGAAATGAGACACCGATGATCTTCTCAGCCGTCCTCACTACCCACTGCACGGATCTGCGATCTGATGCGGTGCAGTTCCCAATCCAGGCAGTAATGCAGCTGCTCAGGATGCTCTCGATGGTTCCTCTGTAGAAGGTGGTGAGGATGGGAGGTGGGAGATGTGCCTTCCTCAGCCTTCGCAGGAAGTAGAGACGCAGCTGGGCTTTCTTGGTTAAGGTGTTGGTGTTGTGGGACCAGGTGAGATCCTCTGCCAGGTGAACTCCAAGACCTCTTGTACTGGGAATAGAGGCTTGGGCTGAGAGATGAAAGCTCATGCTGTGTTTGGGAATAATCAAAGATCAAATTCTCTCACAAATACTTGGGAAATCAGGTTGGTGTTCGCAACTCTGAGATTGTGACGTGATATCAACGCGACTGCTCACACTGTAAGAAACTTCTCTACTTTTAAACGAGGGTCGATTTGCCTCGGTCAACATTCAGATAGAAGGAGTAAACCAACAGGATTGAAACCTGGTGGGTAGGTTTGACATCATGAGACATGCAAATGATTCAAGTTATACATATAGAGTAGGCATGAATGGGCCTTAACCCTGTACCTGACTGACTACATAAGGTCACCCTGTTGCATGTGTGTTTTATTCGGACTTGTGCTGTTGTGTTGGTAGCATCCGTGACAAGCAAAGTAAGGGGAGTTGGAGGGGTTGCATCGTAGGGCCTCAGGAAGCAGGATGGTCTTATCGATGTAATGTGCGCCATACCGGTCATATTATTACCACAGCATGCTGTTGGTGGCAGTGGATAGAAGAAGGCATGCACCAGCGACATGAAGGATCTGGGAGACACGAACCACTGAGAGAGATAACCGATGAATTGTCCGACATGGAGTGACCTAACCGTCTCGACTGCAGACGTTCAGCGAGTGACTGGGCCTGTTAATGCCAGCACCATTGGCAGACGGCTGCACAACGCAGGACTACATCCATGGAAACCCTTATAAAGACTGCCTTTACCACCACGCCAACATCGTCAAAGACCGTAATGGTGTGGTGCCAGACTGTCATGGAGTGACTCAGAATGGCAGCGGGTCATCTTCAGTGACGAGTCCCGCTTTAGTCTTGATGGAGACGCCCAACGAATCCGTGAGTGGAGGCGCAGTGATCAGAGCCAAGATGAATGGTTTGCTGTCACATGCCCGGAAGGCCTGGTGTTACTCCACCTCCACCCCTACCGCACCATCTGCAGGAACTGTGTGAGGATGTCCAAGCTGCATGGGATGGATTATCACAGGACACCATTAGGAACCTCTACAACTCCATACCGAGACATCTGGCATGTTAGGTTAGCAAACATGGCGGCCCAACAGCATACTGAGAGACGGACTTCTGTATGTGTAGCTCAATAAATATTGATCATATCAGTCTAAATTCATCATCAGTTATTGATCCTGGTCACCTTTATCTTCCTTCCCAACAGCACTGCACTCCCACACCTTCTTCTGGGTGCAGCTATTATTTGGATGATAAGTGCATGAGCTGTTAGCTGCATTAGCTTCATAGCTCCAGCACAAGTAACGAAGCTAACTTCAGACAGTTACCACGTTTAAAATTTGAGGGCGTGTTTTTTGCCAAACTATTCCTATCCCTATGGACCTTTTGGCTCTTTATGTGGCCCCATGCTGATGCTGTTTCAAGTGACCCTGTCCTCAAAATCCCCCAAAGCTACAGCTAGCCCTGTGTAACCCAGGTGTGCACCCTCCCTATCATAAACCAAATGCTCTGAAGGCATGTATGTGTTTGCATGCGAATGTGGATCAGTGCGCATCCGCCACACATACAAATTACCGTAAAAAGAGGAGGAGCCTAGTTTTCATTCTGCGGTACCGCCTGAGATGGAACATCGTCACTCAACAACACAAACAGGAGGTGAATGAAGGTCTTTAGGTTTCAGGATTTGGGATATTTAACGTTGCATGTGCTCAAACAGCTCCACACATCCTGTTAATGATCTAAGAGGTATCATAATCTGAGAGGTCTAGTCAAAAAGGGAACCATCCAGCTCAGTATATGAAGCTTTAATGAGAGGCCTGGGATCTGGGAATCTTTCAGTAGGCCAAAAGGGGTCAAGAAGTCCAACCTAAGAGCTTTTAAAAAAGCTTGTGCTGATTTGAAATGGTGTGGTGGTTCCAGTCCATTGAACCCAGAGCAACACTACGTGACCAGCACATGTTAAAGGCTATCCAGCTCTCTCTGTGTCTTTTCCCTCATTGCCCTGCAGCGTTGCAATGACCAGATTCAGATGTGCCGACCTTGGCTTTCTCTCTGTTTCATTTTCTTTCTCTCTCTTGTTCCTTCTCTCTCTCTCAGATGGTGGTGGACGGGGAATGCACATGTAATGCACATGTAGTGAGAAAACACCTCATTCTCACACTACGGATGGGAGAAGTCTTACAGACTGTAAGTACATTTTGGGGCTTTTATTCTGTCAGCAGTGACCCCACATTCGGACATCCAGCATTTAAAGCTTTATGTTGTGTCTTGTAAAGAATTTAGGGGAGGTAGGGTTGGGGGTTCCACTGATCTGCCTTACTACATGTAAAGTCATTCAGAGAGGTTTGGTTGCTCCATTCTAGAGAACTATGTACCGAGTCAGAGTTGTTCACAGGGGTGGTTATAGAAACCAGACGTCATTATTACACAGAATGACTGAAAATGAGGAAATAAAAAGAAAGACTGGTGAATTTTTTTTATATCATAATGTAAGAAGTTTATTATTTAGACATTAAACTAGAATTAATATGCTAAAGCTGACTGGGCTCAAACTATTTGATTTAATTGAGGGCTCTGCATTGATATCTACTAGCAACATTAATTTAAAAAATAAGTAGCTATTTATATATATATATATATATATATATATATATATATATATATATATATATATATATATATATATATATATATATATATATATATATATATATATATATAGTATGTTGAAACAGTGAAATAACTGTAGGCTAGCTAATGATGTATTTGGGGATCTGCCAGAATCAGGGGAGAAAAAAAAATCACACCAGCTAATAGTGTTCATGGAAGCCTGTCAGGATTTATTGCTTCTGGATTTTTTTTTTTTTTTTTGGTGGAATTATGTCAAATGTGTGACATATTATCTAAAAATAGTATTTGCTATGTCCAAATATTTATTTATTCATTATTTATATTCATATATTTCCATATAATGAGGTCAGCGATCTCAAAATAAAGACATAATATCTTGAAATAATAATTTAGCATCTTAAAATAAAAAGATAAAATCTTAAAATAAGGACTTGGCATCTCAAATTAATGACTTAATATTTAATATTAAAAATAATGACTTAGTGTTTTAAAATAATAAGATTAAAACTTACAATTTTGACTTAGTATGTCAAAATAATTGTTTAGAATCTCAAAATAAGATGATATCTAAAAATAACAACATAGCATCACAAATTAACGACAGCTTCTAAAATTAATGAGTTTATATCTTAAAATAAAGACTTGGTATCTTAAATGAATGACTTAGTATTTCAAAACAATGATTGAGGATCTCAAATTAATGAAACAACATCTTTATCAAACAATGACTTACCATTTTGAATTTTACAAGCATCTCAAAATAATGAAATTTTATCTGAAAAAAAAACTTCAGTATCTCAGAATGACTTCATATTTAAAAAGAATGACTTGTCATCTCAAATAAAAGGCTAGTACATCAAAATAATGATTTTTCATCCAAACAACAACAACAACACACACAAAAAAACATAACGGCTCAGTGTCTCAAAATAACGACTTAGCTTTCTAAAAAATGACTTACCATTTCAAACAAACGACTTAGTAGCTCAAATTAACAACTTAAATTAAATAATTAATTAGCATCTCAAAATAATGACAATACATTTGTTTATGAATTTATTTTTTGAGGAATGAGGCTTTAATAAATAACAACACCACAAAACAAACAAATAAATAAATAAACAAACAGCCTCGCGACCGTGGGGGGGTGTTTCCAGAGACGTGCACGCGGCTGTAGGATGTGTTCTGTCAGTGTGGGTAACATTAGCATGAGTAGCCTAGCCGTGTTCTGAACCTGAACCCCCCGCCTTCACGCAGCTTCCCTCTCTCCCCTCGCTTCACGCTCCCTCAGGAGAGCGGCTCTCTCTCTCTTCCACACACATTCCTCACGTTTTTTCACTTTTTAGTGACAGTTTTCCAGCTTTTCCCGGGTTTTCTCCAGGCTGCGTCTCTCTCGCACCGATAGCTGTATTAACTGTGGGAGGCGGCGATGTCGTCCGTTTAACTCTGGACTTTTTTGTGGGGAACGGCTCGATGTCTTGATGGAGACGTGGGAGAAAGAAGACTTACACACTTAGCAGCCTCATGGAAGATGTGGAGTTTAGTTACTGGGACGTTTATAACGTGTGCCTCACCTCATCACTTCATCTCCATGTCATCCAAGTGGATGCTGCTGCCGCCGCCTCTGCTGCTGATACTGATCTGTCAGCGGAGCCTCCGTCACTGACTGTACAGAGTCCGGCTTAGCTTATTAGCAACTAGCGCGTAAAATTAGTTTTTAAACTTGAAGTTACATTTAAAAGTGTTTCTGGTTCAGATATCTATCTTTTCTCAGTCAAACGAACACAATGTGGAGAGCGGTGACATGCCGTGGACAGCTTTCTCGAGTAGTAGCTAGCAGGCTAGTCACCCAACTGTCAGGGAATCTGAGGTAAGTTCAACACTTTGATGCTAACGGCTCAAACTAACTATAAAACCACACAAATCTCAGTTTTTCGTGTTGAAATCAAATTGAAAACCTTATACATCTGCTCTGTCGTTACGTGTGACTGCAGTTTATTATATTAACGTATTATTTTATTAGTCGCCAGCTGCTTGGTCGCATTTCGACGTTCCACCTTAAATGGTGCAGCGGTTGTATTGTGGCGCCTCAGACAGAGTTACGTTCTGTTGGGCTATTTAAGGTGGAACGGCACAATTCGAAAAAGCTGACAAATTGGAAAGCAACTTAATTCTAGGAGGCCAGCTGCTTTGTTTCACTGTGTACGTTTTACTAAAAGGAAAATTCCACCAGAAGATTTTATATGTAATTTAAACAAGAGCATTCAGAGAGTCATATTTATGAGAAAGTAGAGACAGTATGTCATTATTATGAGATAATAAGTTATAATTATGTAATTGGAAGTCATAATTAATGAGATGCTAATTCATAATTATGAGGTAGTAAATAATGATTATGAGATTCTAAGTCATAATTATGAGATAGTAAGTCTTAAGTTGTAATCATGAGATAGGAAGTCATAATCATGAGATGGTGAGTCATAATTATGAGATAGTAAGTCATAATTATGAGATAGGAAATCATAATTGAGTTGGTAAGTAATTATTATGAGATAGGAGGTAATAATAATGAGATAGCAAGACATAATTATGAGATACTAAGTCTTAAGTCGTAATTATGAGACAGGAAGTCATAATTATGAGATAGTAAGTCATAATTATGTGATAAGAAGTCATTATTATGAGTCATTTTTTTATGATTCATTGTGTGGCCTTTTTTTCTTTAAGTGGTGGAAACGGTCTTCCATAGAGCCAGACAGACCTTCTCTATGTAGTAAAGCAAACATAGCCATTTTATTTCCTGTAAGAACCACCAGTCGATATGCACCGATAAGCTAATATGCTTGATCTGATATTTTTTATTCTGGGTGGACGTTCATTTCTGTTGGGTTATAAATGCTGTAATATGAGCACATTTTAGCACAGTGACCCAGCATTCTGCTGTTCTGGGATGTAGTAAATGTGTCATGGTTTTAAAGGGACTTACAAAGTAATATCAGAATATTATGACCCACCTACTTAATAAAGCAGATAACCACCCTTGGGTCAAATGATCGAGGTGTCATGGCATGGACTGTATTACAAGTACATTTATACCATTTTGCAGACGCACTTTTCCAAGGCAGCTTACAGGGATAATCATTTTACAGGTAGCCCCATGTATTCTTAGGAGTCGTGCCCCAGGACTTTAATTGGTGTAGCACAACATAGTCACCCAGACCAGGAATCAAACCCCAGTTTACCACATGGTCATTGCGCCATTCTATTCATTGCGCCACACCAACCACTAGATATTAGGTGACCACTATGTGACCACCTAGTGTATTCCAGCACTTAGGTCCCTCAGATTGTGGGTCAGCATGGTGAACCTGCCGATTTAAGTGTTCCCAGATGTGCTCCAATGGAGCAGGCTAGTGTAGACAGACAGACAGACACTTTACTGATAGAACGTCACGCTCCTATCTTAAAAGTCCAACTGTGTCTCAGATGTCGGGCAGCGTATCTGTGAGCCTTGCATGTAAGGACTTTCTATGAGGGAGCTTTTATAGATATTCAGTGCTGTGGACGTTGGTTCTTAACCCCACCACTGAGAGCAAATTTTCTAGAATGTGGCATCTCACACCAAACCACTCTGAACAACTTACAGTTTACACTTAATCGTGGATTATGTTGGAATTTTGGAAAAACTGTGTAATTCCTGTAATTTGCTGATCCCATTCTCATCTAGAATGAATGTGGCTTTATTCGTTTATTTGTGTACATCACATTTACAAAGATTTGATTTTTCATTTTGTAGATGATGCCAAGCTTAAAACTATCCTTAAGAAAGCTAAAATGTCTCTGTTCTGATTCTGTGTTCAAGGTTCCCTTCTTCCAAGTGACAGGCTGATTTATAGAGCGAGCAAGAGAAAGACAGAGAGACAGCGAGAAGGAGAGAACTCCTCCAAAGGTATGGTTGCCAAAATTCTACTGTGTTTTTTTTCTGCCCCCTCTTTTGAAATGTTCAACTTCATACAAATCCAACATTCCTCTGTAGTCTTCTCTTTTCCATTTCTCTCTGGCGTAATCTCTCTCTTTGACTTGTGCTACAAACACCAGTGGAGCCGTTAAAAGGCTGTGTAAACAGTAATGCTACAGTCATCTCCAGACGCACAACACAATCTACAATCTAAATGGCTCTAAACTGTATCACTGCTCCTCTTAAGGAATCAGAGACATACCGTGTGCAACTGTAACATCTCTGGTCCCAGGAGAATTGACCCTAATACAGACAGTTCCTTTCCATCATTGATTTCTAAATCAATTAATGGACCATGTCATTTGAACAAAATCAAACAGTTTTTGGCAATCACCTGACAATCACCCAGTTCTAGGCCTTGTTGAATGACAAGACCAGTCAGACTCTTAAGCCTGTCCAGACATCACTCTGTATACCTGCTGCGTAGTATCAAACAGCCTTTAATAAAACTCTACTGATCTACAGTACTGGATTTTATTGCTTCTACTTACTGTGCCTGTATAACTTCAGTTATTGTAAACTTCTATACAGCTATATACAAATGTTTGGGCACTTCTGCTCAGATGTTTATCTAATATTGTAGGTGACAATTAGGGATGCACTAAAATAAAATATTTTGCCAAAAAGTTTTTTCATGGTGCAAAAATTAAATAGGCTATGTGTGTTTTTTGTGCGTCTTGTTTTTCAAAGTTTATTACTAAAACTATTACTAAACTGCAGTTTAAACTAATTTGTACAACACAGGCATTTTATTAGACACACCAACAAAGCATAATATGACTTAAATATATTAGCAATACAACATCCCCATCGGCATGTCTGCAGCGTTCACAGAGAGCGCCTCGCTCCACGCTGGCTGTTATTATTTAAGGAGGAGAAAGCATGTGCATCACAGGCGTGTGTATGCACGTGTTCGCCACGCCGAGAAGCTGCTGTCTGCACAACTCGCTGTAGCGGCTCTGTTCTCTTTACTCTGTCTGGAGCTCCGTTTGGCTCGAATGCTTGAAGCTGACTAAAAGCTGGGACAGCATGCTCCGGTGTGACTCACAGTGGGAAAACATTATTATATTAAAAAAAATATTATTATTATTATTAACCTCGAGCATTAGCGCTAGCCCTGGTGCTAAGTAAAAATTCCACTCTGCTTCCCGTCTACATCCGGCAACTCGAAAAAGTTAACAGCATCATTAAAAACCTAATTGTTCAGATAAATCATTTAGAAGAAATAATTCATTATTATGTGTTTTTTCGACAAATAATTTAGGTTGACAAACATTCTGTACATCCCTAGTGAAAATAACTTTAACAAAGACTGTCATATACAACACATATCAGTAATAAATGACAGTACCTGAATGTACCTTATAATGTGCGTTGATCTTTAACCATATATACCCAAATTGGCCACGTTATTAAATACTTCACCTATGTATTTGCATGTACATCTTATACTTATACTGAACGTTTCATGATGAAGGGACCCAGAGAAATTAGGTTTATTTTTTTTATTTAGGTAAATGAGGTTTTTGCCATTTTCTGTAAAGTTGCCATGAAGTTGCCAACTTGTTTTTCTTTGGACAGCGATGATATGCTAAAATACCACATTACAATTTTAACCACGTTTATTAGAGACATAAAAGCATGTATTACATTCACTTCACCTGTATTTCTTTAAAATTACAAATGCATCCAGTGGTCTTGGAACATTTTTGAACCCTTTAAAATAAATTTGACCTAAAATCCAAAAAGTACATAAGGTGAACCAAATGAGACAAAAAGCGATTAGACTGATCCAGAAAATGATCCAGTATTACAGATCTTTGAGTGGCAAATGAATGTAAACCTTAACGATAAGCAGATAACTTAAATGTGAAACTAGAGTCAGGTGCTTTTAATCAGGTGCCAGCGACGGGTTTCATTTAAAGAACAGGAATCTATCAAAGTCTGATCCTTACAGCGCATGTTTGTGGAAGTGTATATGGCACAAACAAAGAAGATTTCTGAGGACCGCCGTTGTTGATGCTCATCAGGCTGGAAAAGGTTACAAATCCATCTCTAAGGAGTTTAGACTCCAACATGCATAGTCAGACAGATTGTGTAGAAATGGAGGAAATTCAAGACCAGTATTACCCGCCACAGGTCCACCAACAATAATCACATCAAGCGCAAGGCATGTAATCGTCCCTGAGGTCACGAAGGAACCCACAGTAACTTCTAATCAACTAAAGGCCTTTCTCTCTTTGATAAATGTTAATGTTCATGAGTCCACCATCAGGAACACAGTGAACTAATCTAAAAGATGTTCTAAGCTCCTTTTCCTGTTAGTTCTGTCTTTTTCTCTTCATCCGGGTTCGACCTGAGGAGGTTCCTCTTAAGGTTTCTTCCTTACTCAGAGTTTTTCCTCACCACTGTTGCCTCTGTCTTGCTCAAGGGGGGCTTGGACCCGGTTCCCCGCCCATCCCTATGTCTGTACATTAACTCCGTGTTTTTCTATTCCTTTACAACAAACTGATTTTCTGTGAAGCTGCTTTGAGACAACATTGGTTGTAAAAAGCGCTATACAAATGAATATTGATTGATTGATTAATTGAACAACAGTAGTGTGCTTGGGAGGGTTGCAATAAGAAAGTCACTGCTCTCCAAAAGAACAATGCTGCCTGTCTGCAGTTAGGTAAAGATCACGTGGACAAGCCAGAAGGTTACTGGAACAATATGTCATGGATGCATAAGACAAAAATAGATCTTTATGATGTAAATGAGAAGCATAATGTTTGGAAAAAAGAGAACACTGCATCCCAACATAAAATCCTAATCCTATCTGTGAAACATGATGGTGGCAGTATCATGGTTTGGCCCTGTTTTGCCACATCATGGCCAGGACGACTTGTCAACATTGATGGAACCATGAATTCTGTATTATACCAGCAGAATCTAACAGAATACGTCAGGACATCTTTCCATGAGCTGAATCTCAGGAGAACTTGGGTCATGCAGCAAGACAACGGCCCTGAGCACACAAGTCATTCTACCAAAGGCAGTTAAAGAGGAACAAAGAGTCCTGACCTCAATCCCATAGACGTGTTATGGAAGGACCTGAAGCGAGCAGTTCGTGAGGGGAAACACGCCAACACAACAGAGCTGAAACTGTTTTGTACGAAGGAATGGACTAAAATTCCTCCAAGCCAACTTGCAGAACTGATCAACAGTTTCCGGAAACATGTAGTTGCAGTTTTGCTGCACAAGGAGGTCACTCTGGATACTGAAAGCAAAGGTTCACACACATTTACAACTAACTAAACTGAAATATTGGATCATTTTTCTAAAAAAAATTCATTTGTTTAATTTGGTTCTCCTCTACTTTTAGGTGTGAAAATCTGATCACATATATGCATGAATCTAGAACATTCTAAAGGGTTCTTTCAAGCGCCACTGCTTATGGAATTTCGATATGAAACTTTATATATTCTTGTTTTTATTAAGACTTAAAAATCTGCACTAAAATACATTTAATTGTCACCAATACTGATACTTAATTATGTGTAGAAATGTTGAAGGCTAATGTTTTTGGTTATGTCATCCATTTTACATTTGTGGCATTTAGCTGATGCTCTTATCCAGAGCGACTTACAAGGTTAATCATATTACAGGTGGGCCAATGTAGTGTTAGGAGTCTTGCCCAAGGAGTCCTATTAGTGTAGCACAGCGTAGTCACCCAGACTGGGTTTCGAACCCCAGTCTCCCACGTGGTGGTGGCTCTCTAGCGGACAGTGGTGTTATCCACTGAGCTACACCAACCACCAACCACATCCAGGCCTAATCCATAGCAGCCTCTTTAATGTGTATTCATGTTGGTGACTGTCTGGTTTTGTAAATGGTTCTTGCTTTAACAAATCCTCATTTCTCTATTTTTGCTCCTTTTCATGTCTTTACTTACATCATTTAAAGTGCCGAAGTGCCTAAATGCCATGATGGCTGGACCAATAGAACCGGCCTTGTTACGTTCACTTATATTAAAAGTAAAGAATGTTGTTTGTGCCGTATGCAGTTTTGAGGTATGCAGTTTTGTTCTAACAGCAATGATTTGTTTGTAAATGATGTCTTCTATATTTACACATCTTGTAGAGAGAAAATATGGCATCCTTCAACAATATCTGGATCCCATTACTCTTCCAGCAGCTTCCCAACCCCCCGGGTTGTCTATCTGCTCCATGTCGTTGCTTTTACTCTCTCCATCCATCCTGTCTTTCTGTTGTTTGTGTGGCTGCAGACAACAGGACAGAAGGGTTCTTTATGGCCCTAGTTGTGTCTAGCAGCAGTCTGCCCCCCAGCTGCCCACCAGCTCCTCAATCCCAGCCTTGTTTAGTTCATGAACCTTGAGCTCAGCTGCAGCATCCTCTTACATTCCTTTAGATTAATACTATGTTGTCTTCCTGGGGATGATAAAAATAGTGATGGAGAAAAAAGTGATGGAAAATCTGTTTTGGGACGCTTGTGGGGCTATGAAGTCACTTGTAGTAACACTTAGAGAGGCTCATATCATCAAACACTGAATTTGCCCTGGTTTTTTAAATTAGAGTTTGATTTAGTTTGGTGAAGTTCACACTCTGGATGATACAGTCCATGTGTGGAAACTAAATTAAGAGTTTAGCACCGCCCATTTACATGGAGGCTATAAGGAGTGTTGTAGCCTGGGCTTCTGTAGAATTAGAACAGTGAGCTGGAAGTGGTTTATTAACTTACAGCAGTCTTTAAAAAACAGCCACTAAAAGCCCATTCAAGGATAAAAAGAGAATGAAATATATAAGAAAAAAAACAATCTTGAAATGAATAATGAATTGAGCAGATCTTATCAGGAAATAAATTATGGGATGTTATGAGCCCCTTTTTGTCTGCAAATCAGTCAAATGACTAAATTTTAATTGCATTGCAATTTTAATTGATTTATATTTAATTGCATAAAACTGTTCATTTTGAACTAAAGAATTTGAGAGAAATCCAAAAGAAAAAAACTGAAATGCGTCACTTTTGTTGCATCAGCAGCTGACCTTTTTGCTGAGGCAGTAAGTCCATGTGTCCTGTGACGTTTAACCCTCTGTAATTAACTGTATTGCCAATGAGACAAAATACTTTGCTCATCTTTAAAGCATCATTGCTCCTTGATAATGAGACCTAGATCAATTAATCGATCAACATTCTCTCAAAGCAGCTTCAAAGAAAAACAGAGGGTCCATGTACAGATGTAGGAAAGGAAATCCAGGTCCAAGCCCCCCGTGAACAAGCCAGAGGCAACAGTGGCAAGGAAAAACTCCCTTGAGTAAGGAAGAAACCTCGAGAGGAACCAGGCTCAAGGGGGGAACCCATACTCCTTAGATCGATCCCGGGTGAGGAGAGAACGACAGAACTAACAGGAGAAGAAGCGCAAACATCTATTAGATACATACTGATTATTCCAGGAGGTAATAATTACAAAGATGGAGCCGAGCCGTAGGTTCTCTGTTTAAGTGAGACAAAGAGTTTATGATCAGTTCCAGAAGCTGGTCATTAAAGAGAGATGCTGTGTTACCCCTTCAACCTATTTGTCTTGTTGAAACGTCAGAGGTTTAATTCCTGCTTAGACCTACCGTGAAGGTTTGTAGATAACATGCATACTCCTTCCATGAGTTTTGGCACGATTCTTGTTCTATTGTTTCATATAGATAACGGTATCCATATACTGTCTTATTATTTATTTATTTTTTAATATGTATTCCACATTCAGTGATTATTTGGCTTTAGTTAGAGAATGCTTTGAACGTTGCATTGGGCGTGTCAATGTGTAGTGCTGAGACAGTGACAAAGGTGCTCCGTCATGCAAGCATCGCATCTATGGCAGCTGAGAAGACCAGTCTTGAACTTTCTAAAGAATTTAAAGAAACTCTGTGATAAAATACAACAAACACACGGTATCTAATTTCTGTAGTTGTTACGTACATCAAGCTGATGATGAAAGAGGACGTACCTTAAAGACAATTCCATGTCATTTCACACAGCTTCAAACTGGAAGCTGTAGCAAAGCGGTCCAGAGACTGGTTGGATTGGGTCTTCTCAGCCAATTTGAGGTTCTGGAAAGGCATGGTGGCAGTGTTGATAAAGGAAAAGCAGCCTGAAAACAAAAACACGAAACAAAACGAGAGGATAAGTTCTACAGATGAAGCTCTAGAACCACTGTTCCACCACAGAACAACAAACAGGGTGACAGCTCTTTAGAGTCGCAATCGTGTTATTCCAAAGAAGTGTGTGGTTTTGGCTTCATGATTCAGTTGACATAGAAAATACTGACCCCCTTCTTGTGTGGAGTTTGAAGGGCTTTATATAGAAGCTAGAACCAGTAGAACAGTAGAAATAGTGGGCTTAGTTTGTAGACTGGAGGGTCTGTAGGGTCTCATAAGAAGCTCTCTGCACCAGAATTTCAAGCTTCTGAATTTCTCGTTGGTTTCACCGCACATGAAATCTCATGTCTCCATGTATGTCATATGGACATTTCAAGGTTCCAACTGCTCCGTCAAGCTGCCTTGAGCTCTTGTTATACACTCATGGATTCTTGATACAGTGGAGGGTCTCGAGGGGAACTGGAGCTTTCCACTTAGCCGCTGATTTGGTTGGTTTGCTGGTTGGTTTTTGTCGGTTTGCTGTTTGCTAATTTAGCCGTAGTTCTCCCGCGAGCTCTGTCCAGCGTACAACATGCATGTTTATGAGAAAAGCTCAGTTGTTTTTGTGTGAGTACAGGAGAGAAAGTTCTCTGGAGATTGTCTTGCAGCTCATAAAAAAATGTAAAGGCTGTATACAATATTCCCCCCATGCGGTGGCATCACTATAGAGCTCTCTCTGCTCAGTCCTGACACTCCTTGTTGAGGTTGCCTGGGATTCAGAAAGAGAAATATAGATAAGACACAGGAGACATTGATAAGAATGAAGGCCTTTGCTGACAGCATGCTACATGAGATGCAACAGCAAAGTATTCTGTCCCAGAGATCCAGCCAGTGATCGAACACCCATATACACATGCTGCTGCTCTCACATTCCACATAGTACTCTACAGTGTTCAACTCAGTATTCAGCATAGTTTATCGCACTGCTGGTTCTGAGTTTTGATGCCATAAGAGAGTAACTTGGTGTAAAGTCTAAGACCAGAGCTGTTTTTCTCCTTATGCCAGCTTCTGAAATTTGGTTCTATAATTTTGCACGGTAGCTACAAGGCTAGTAAAGCAGTAACAGAAGCTTATACCCCACCAGTTAGCATTGTGGAAACTACTTGCCTAATTAATCACACTCTTGACTCACACTCTTTAGTCTGGTTGTTAAGTAAAACGAATGAGCCAAGCATGTCTTGACTGACTATGGGGTTGGGGTGAAACCAATTTGGGCTCAAAGATTAATTGATTTTATTTTGATATTGCAGTTTAATAGAATATAACACGTTATTAACTTAAGTGGAAAAAATTAGGAACACAGATGAACTGTTTTTTTGTTTTGTTTTCAAAATCAGAATTTTAAAAGATGTAATTTTTAATCACATGAGACTTTCGAACCATTCTTATTTGAGTTAGACCAATTAGGAACAACTCCTGTGCTGTGTACATGAGCATGACCATAAATAACTGGCAGTCTGTGTCATGTTTGCTAGGACTGAATCACACCCAAGGCTGATGCACACAATGAGCTCACAATTGGTTTTATGTCTGCATGTCCTGTAATGTAGGAATCTTGTTTATTGGCAACTCACATTGTACATTTGGACAAATGTTCATGCACATTGCGTATGGACAAGGTGAAAGATTCCTAGGCTCGCACTGTCTGTTTGATATGCTGCATTGAATGCAGCCTCCTGGTTTGTTTGAAACAAAATGAGAAACTAATGCTAATGCAACTTTGTTAACTTGTGCCATATCATGGACTATCTATTCAAACAGAGTTAAATTGGCACATTGGAACTTGACGAGTTGCTTGCATCCATTTGTTGACTGGCAGGAACAACTTAGCATCCACCTGTGTGTGAGCAGACCCACATTCACTACCAGCTTCAGTCATTTGGTTTTTAGAGCAGCAGTATGCACTAGGCTGACATTCCACGGTATCAGGTGCTATCGGATGCGAGTACGAGCAAAGGAGTATGGACTAAACAGTTTTATTATAGAGAAGCCAGGGTTCTGACGCCTGCTGTTTTATTTTACCCTTCAAAAACCATCAGTAAACCTGCCTTCTAATAAATCATGCCTTCTAGGTTTTATAAGCTGTGTATTGTTGACTTGGGTTTGTTTTCCTTACAATGTAGAAATCACTCTGTCACGTTTAAAAAACATGCTTTTAAGCCCCAAAAAAATCCCAAAACTATTGTTAAACGACGTTTCAGGCTTTTAGTAGCTTTCCGAGGAATTAAATTAGGGGTTCCCAAAGCTGGGCTGCAAAGACATTTAGCTGGATTTACCAGAAAGTCGCCCCACCCCAAGCACTTACTTCATGAGAAAAACTATTTATTTCAAAATTAAAATTTGAAATAATTTTTCAAAAATAATTTTAGTTGCAAAATATATTTGAAACTGTCCATACTCTTTTAATTATTTGGCCCTCAGCCCACCACAGACAAAGCAAAGGGTCTGGGCACCCTTGGATTTCAGATGTCTGCATAGTATGATCACCACTTTGAGCAGTTAGGTGAACAAATGTCTCTAGAATGGAGCATTTCACATTCAGCCACTTTATTTATGTCCTAATGGTTCAATTAAGCAGACGTTTGGTAAAATCAATGGTAGATCAAACTCGGTGCCAAGCTGAACAAAACCAGGGCCACCTGAAATCCTTATTAATTATACAGTTATATACTTGATTGGATTTACATTTAATTTGCATTCTCTTTTAAAAGGTTTGTGTTTGTACTTTTTTGGTTTGTACTGATTCCAGGAATTGCAAAAACACAGCTGTACAATAACAGTGACTCATCAGTTTGGTATAAGCGGAAAGTATTTGTATTTGATATGGGTAGAATGTGTATAATCTGCACTTTGGATTAAATTAGATGCAATTAGATACAAATCTGATTTTGTTATCACTGCTATCATTGGGTATTCTGACCACTATCCCGGGATTGCTTGTAGCCACTTCATCTCTTTGTTTAAGTGAAGATCTGTCTGTCTCTAAATAAAACTTGAAAGGTTTCTTTGACTAGGGACTGCTGGTGTGTGTCCTTGAAGGATCAAGCTTGTTGTTAGCTTGTGTGGTTCACTCTTGAGTCAGTGGGTAAAGAATCAACTACTCCTGACTCATGCTATCATCACTGTCTTGACAGTGTATCAGTCTCTCTCAAAGGCTTCTCTTTTCTTCTCTCCCTCCCTCTCTCTGCTTGTCTTGTTGTTGACCCTACAGGCGGTTATAGATGCTGGTCTCAGCTTAAATAAAGAAAATTGTCTCTGTGCAGTCAGTTCGGAAGACACTGGCGACTGAGACTTTTTTATCTGTCAAACTTTTCAGTTTTTGTTCCTTTTTTGCTCCAAAATTGACTAGATATTGTGCTCTGTCCACCTCAATAAAACCTTGTGCTGGATGTTATTGGACCTTAAGCCACCTAAATAAACACTACTGCATTCTTGGAGATACTGTCCTATTACAACCTTAATATTATGAAAGCTATTGTGTGCAATAATATAGATTCTATTACAGAGCTATTAATCCATAACCCACCTCACTAAACATTACTGTATGCCATCAATGTTCTCAATAAACAAAACTTTATGCTAGCAGATATTTATACATCAACAGCCTAAATAAACATGACAATACATTTTGAAATAGACATTATTAAGCATTATTAAATCCCAGAAGATATTAAAGCACTATTATGTGCTAGGAGATATTATAGACATTATTATATGGTAGGGGAAGTATAGCCATATGTGCTAAGTGATATTACGAACATTACTATGCGTTAAGTAGTATTATAAACACTACTGTGTGCTAGGAGATATTATAAATACTAGGTATCATAAATACTGCTATACATTCACAGATTTTATGAACACCACTATGCACTGGGAGACGAATACTGCTAAAGCCTAGGAAATATAAACACTACTATTAACTAGGAGATAATATAAACACTACTGTGAACTTGAATTATACTTATACATTCAGCACGTGATGTATTATCCCAGGACACCATAAGGAACCTCTACTGCTCCATGCTGAGATGTCTCGCATGTTGTGTTAGCAAACATAGTTGCCAGATGCCATACTGAGAGACTTCTGTATGTGTAGCTCAGTATTACTCATATCAGTCTAAATCTATCTTCATTAATTGTTCCTGGTAACCTTCATCTTCCTTCCCAATAGCACTGCAATTCCACATTTCCTACTGGTGCAGCTGTTCTTTTGATGATGAGTGTATAAACACCATGATGTGCTTGAAGAACCATATGCGACCACAGTAAACACTACCATATTATAAACACTACAATACGCTGAGATATATTAGTCCATAAACAACCCCAATACATATTACTATATGCGAGAAGACATGGGGCACTAATACAGCCTTAATAAACACTCCTGTACACGAGAGGACTGCCTTTAGCCATGTGCTCCTCCAACCTGTTTTAATTGGGCATAGAACAGTATATCTAGTAAATGGTCTACGCCCACTGCAGTTTTGGATCCAGTTTTTGTTTTGGATCCAGTTAAATTCACTCAGGCCCAGGTCTGTCTGTAGTTGGCATTAGCAAATGGCTCATTTGAAGTTATTGGAATACACATGGAATTCAGGTGTTTTATCCGAGGGAGAATTGGCAGCCAGACCCATGCTAATGTTTACCTTGGCCTTAAAGGGGAATTCCATCAAAACAGCATTGGATGTTTTGCATCTTCTGGGACATGGCAGAGTGTTTCTGACATGCTGTCGACTGTCAGTGATGCTGTTGTTGTATTTACTGCTGAACTTTAACCTGAACCTTAACATGATCTGGAGGCATAGTTGTTGTCTGTGAAAATGAAGAGTGGATGGATTTTTATAGCTCTCTAAAAGTGGTTTGCTTTCATCTGTTGAACTCCCTAGTACATAGTGCTCATATTGTTCTTAGCTGATAAATTCACGTAATGGCTCGCTCTAAGTGAGGTTCATTCCTGCTGTTGTATTATCCTTACAGACTGACTTGTTCCAGCCCCACCTGTGCTTTGAGAAAGGGGTCACTGCTGAAAGTCAAAAGTTGACTGAAAATGCCAACAGCAAACAAGTGTGCTTAAGAGTTTGTCAGCTGGTGTTGTGTTTAAATAGCCGTCATAGTCATTTGTAATAGCAGTTGAGGGGGATCTCTTTGCAGGACACCAATGAAATATCCCTCTTTCAGTCTTAGCTTTCTTCTTATTTAAATACCAAAATAAAGTACCCCTTCATAAAAGCATGGCTGATGGTTTATCACATATTTTGTTTTGACAAAAATGATAGCTGGTGTTTTTTATCTGAAAGATTAGCATATTAAATCATAGAATATGGCTGGAATTCGATTTTTGGAACTCCAAGGGACTGGTAAACCATGGGAGTATGTGTCATAGAGCATGGATTCTCAATCTGTGGACCATGGACCACCAGTGAGCCCTGAAGCACCCCCTGGTGGTTTGTGGGCTTGTACCCAGGGGGAGGCAGCAGCTTGTAGTGGGTTGAAAACATCATGTATAACCACTGTGACCCGGTCGAGGGAGGGGCCAAGCGCACTGACCAAGCGAAACATAACTTAAAGAGGACTGAGTAAGTCAGATATGTTATGTGTCCCTCTTCCCATTCTCTCTCTCCAGCATGTGGCATGTAGGCCACATGTTGTCCTCCTCTCCACACTGGAGAGAAAATCAGTTTATGAACGGACAATGCCCCGCCTTCTGCCCCAGCACACCTGTGCATGATCAGCAGGGAGCATGTGCCCACTTTTAGAGTAATGTTCAAAATATTAACAAATATATCGTCGCTGTCCAATGGAAAACATGTATCTCCATTTTTGTTGATTTTTACTTTTATGCCTCATTTGATCACATGAGTTGCTTTTTACACTGTATATGAATTTCATGATGGATGGACCAACAGAAATGACCCCAAACTGCTTGAAAAGACGTCTGGTTTCATTGACTTCCATTCAAATTAAAGGAGGTTTTTGGCCTGTCCTGGAAAGTTGCCATTTTGGAGATACCTGTTTTTCTTTGGACAGAGACGATATGTATATTAATGTACATGTGTACAAATAGTCTATTAAAACATCTTCGGTTTGAGACAACATAGCCACTGGCTAGCCATGGCACTGTTAGAGAGGTTTCGCGGGGGGTTTTCCAGCTTCCTTGTTTGAATTCGGACGTATCATAATTTTTCTTTAATCCAATGTGTTGGAGAAATTGTAGTTATGAAATTTGTTTTTTACATTTCTGGTGCGACTCTGTGCTTTGTAGTTATTAACAGGTGGGCCTTAGGGTGGAAATGGTTGAAAGCCCATTGAGCGTTTTCAAGGGTTTCTATTACATTTGTCTACACCAAAAACGAACTGACTAGCCATTTGAGAAACTTGAAAAGGTGATGCCACATCCATATGAAGCTGGAGTTCCAAGCATGATGGAGATGGCATCTGTTTGTTGACATAACTAAACTGGCAGTCAGCGTTCTCCTCCAAGCCTGTTGAGCAATTCAGTGTCATTAGTGGCAGTTTGAAACTTAGCTAGCAGGTGGGAAATGGACATGACTAGTTAGGAGAATAATTGAGTGAAAATGTGAAAAAACAAGGGATTGGTACAATACAAAAGTGGTGGCTATGTGGCACCATGTTACCATTTTTAATTGAACAGTAGAACAGTAAGTAGGCAAGGTTCTTTGGTTGGGTTGGTGGGACTACAGTAGCAACATTATCAATGGCGAAGCTTTGGGTTTTAATGGGCCCACATGCTACACCTTTCTTGTATTTATTCTTTTCCTCCTAAAGCCGCATTTTAACATTTGTGGGCTATATGAAGCGGGGAGTGAGGAAATGTCAGTTTGGGTTTACTGATCACGCCAGGCTTCAAGGTTGCTGGTATGTGTTGAGGTCAGGCCTGTATTCCATGCCTGTGCAGACCTCTAATGAGCACATAGAAATGTATAGAAGTGCCCAGCTGATGTTAACTTGAATCACCCACACTCACATAAACCCAAATGGTGCACACATGCCCTTCTCTGATGGTGTAAGCCTGAAACGTTAATAGCCCTTTTACTGGCACAGTGAGCGGTGGAGGCTGCTGGTCTGGACCTAACAAACATCCGGCAATGAGTGAGAGAAAAGAGAAGAAACAGGGCGATGCAGACAGGAAGAGGTTTTAAACTGCTAGCAAAAAAACAAACAAGTCAACATGATTAAGAACAGAAGAAACTGAGCGAAAGAGAAGGAGAGCGGAGGAGGGGAAATTAAAGTATAGAGATTGAGTAAAAGCCCAAAGCCTAGCCCCCAATAGGCTTCTGCATTTTAAAGGGAATATATATTTTTTGCACCATAGAATTTAAGATGCCATTATACCAATTTTTTCTTTGTCTGGAGCTGATATTGACAATTGGAGCACTCATATACCAGCCACTGAAAAGGCTCCTACTTGGCACGACCTTCCAAATGTTGTGAGTTCAAACCCCAGTGGTGCCACAGCCACCTGTGTCCGAGAGTCCTACACATCATAACTCTCTTTACTCTCTCAGGGTGGGTAAAATTGTCCTCCCTTATTCCCCCAACATCCCTCAGCATGATAGTGTTCTGCTGTAAGTGTGTTGACCAGTTTCATGATGTCTGACAGAGTGAAGTTGCGCTTTGCGTGTCTTGGAGGACTGTGTCCCCAAGATATGATTGGTATAATTGTGTGACAGGAGGAAGACCCAGGCATATCTGAACATAGCTATATAAATATATACACATACATTACTTCTTATATTTCTTATGTAAACTGTTGACTGCATGTCATGCCAGGTAGGAACTTCATTTCATTTTGCGTGATGTTGTCCAGTTTTGTAATCAGCCTAGATTTCCTACAGATTTAAACTTTTTCTTTTTTTCTCTGATACCCAGTCAAGTTTGTTTTGCTGTTTTCAACCTGAGAGAGTCATTTAAAGGCAGAAATGTATTGTCTTTTCTCAGTATACCAAAATACCAAAAGAGTTGATTCTGCAATGCCAGCATGTCTGCGAGTCAAGGTTAAGTCTTGGCCAATGGGTCTAAGAGTGGAAACAAGTCTTTGACTCCCATTGTTTTCCACCATAATTGGCAAGAGGGACATTATGATAGAGTGATGGCTCTCACCACTCAAACGTCTGTTTAAACAGCTTTAAACAACACCAACTGCTCATCAGCCGCTGTAGCACAAATGCTGCTCAAGAAAGGAAATCTAGGAGCTCATAATTTTGGTCGCAAGAAACTGTAAGAAACACAAACAGTAAAAGGATGAAGCTGTGATTTACTTTTTTTATCATTAAAAAAAAGATTTCAAATTTCCATTTCAACTTTGATAGCACTGCAGTTACATTCCCGCACCTGTGCACCAGGGGTTTTAAGAAAACTGGTGTATTACATAAGGTGGACCGAAGACGAATAAAAAATGAAAAAGAATTGAAGAAAGAAAAATGGTTACTTTTTTATGAGTACTGGCCACAGTAATTACATCACACTCTTCAGGTTATGATGTGAAATAAGAATCTAATCTTTGAATATTGGAGTGGAAAGAAAGCTCATGTCTTCAGCAGCACTGCAGGCTACATTGCCTCCTGTCCATTTTATTTTGACATGTTTGCCGAGGTTGTTATCTTTTCCTCTTTTCCACACTCTAAATTACTCATGCGTATAAAACCTAAACCAATAAACAAAGTTTTAAATAATTATTCACACATTTTAACTTGAAAACATTTTAAACATTTTAACAAAGCCAAATTTATTGGAAGGATAGGCGCTTAGACTCAGCAGCAAAAACAGGGAAAACCTAACAGTAGGGGCAAAAAGAGTCAAAAAGAGTACAAGACAAAGTCAAGAACCAAAAGGAGCAAACAAACTGGCAACCAAGTTAAAGGGAAAATCCAGAGACAAGAACCAAAATAGACTGTAAACCGAGTACCCAAACGAAAAAGACATGATGGAGCACTCAGTACGCCACATGAGTGAGGAGATAGTCCCTGACAGAGTGCTAACAGAGTGGAGGTGAGACGTGCTGAGCCCATTTGGATCCAGAATGTGTTTTTTGGTGCTATGTTGCAGGAACCTCTGAGAAACCTGGGTTTAATACTAGGGATGAATCAAATAAGTGAAAAGACCCAATAATTTATACCAAACAAAATGATTTTATTCACGCTGTTGCCTTTTTCTAGTTCCCGGGTATAGACAAGCTCCAGCTTCAAGTCTACAGCTCTTATTCAGTTTCAAGCATTCAAGCCAGACAAGTAAATATCAGAACAGGGCTGCTACAGCGAGGCAGACAGACAGCAGCTTCTCGTCGCATGTACACATGCATTCAGCCTCACACCTTTTCTCTCTTATTCCGCATCCTCTGTAAAGAAACACAAACCCCAATTTTACGGCATCGTGATAAAATCATGACCAGCGTGGAGGGAGGCTTGGTCTTCAGCCAAATGTTTCATTTTGAATGGTTTTGGCTGCGACCCAAACAATTGAGCATTCCTATACAGAAACAATCAGTATATCATACAGCATCACATACAGCCCAATGCAGTGCAAGGACTATTCTGCTATGAGTCTTGGAGGAATAAAACAGTAGACAGAACATTTTGTCAAGTGTAGATTTCAGGAAGATAAAAACACCCTGGGGCTGCTTGCTGCCCTGGTGCCAAATCTTTGTGGAAAATACCAGCTGTGGTGGAATAACTGCTGATTTAACTGACCATTCTCAGCCTTGACTCCAGCTTTAGGATTTGTTCTGTGTGATGGCTCATTGTGTTTATTTTTGACCCATTGTGGACTGAAATGTGGATATGGTCTTTTTGTAGTGGACATTTTGCAGTGAACTCTCCCAAAGTGTCCTCCCTTGTATGAACCGAAGGAGTCTAACCTCTCTTTGGATTTCTGTAGATACACAAGGGTCAGTCTGCAATGAGTTGCTCACCCTGGGTCAGTGCTCTTGTAACCAAAAATGAGTATGTCTATTATTAGGACTAGGAATTATTCGTCATTGCCATGTTATTTTGGTCGACTTGTTTTGTGTTAATATGTTGTATGTAGTGTAGATATCTTTGAAATGTGTTTGGCAAGGACTCAAAAAATCCTCTCCGAAACAGACAAGAGAAATCACATCCGCATTCAGTGCAGAAGGCCCCACATGCATATCCTGCAGGTCAGTGCAGCGTTCTACACAGTGCCTCACCTGGACTTGGGAGGTTGCAAACTGGATTCTAGAGGACTGGCTGATCTAATAAGTCCTGGTACTAATGTTTTGGGCTGAAGGTTGGGTTCATGTGTGGCACAGCCTTGGACCCCAGTCATCTGTAATGCACTGTGCAGGCTGGTGGTGATTCCATACTGGTATGGGGTAACTTGAAAGCTCAGAAGACCATTTTAAGTGCAAAGTTACTAAAAGTAGGGCACAGAAATTGCATATTTATATCGTTTCTTTACAGCAAGACAGAGAAAATATAAAGGCTAACAATTAAATAAATTATTTTACGTTTAAACAGGACCGTGAAATGTTCTGTGTTTGTGCGTGAGTGTTTTGTCAAGTGCTTGTTGTTATGAATGTTACTGCAGGAGGCAGATGTTGCTCAGCTTTATTTTTGTCTGTGCTAACTTCTCTAACTGATGTAAACTAGTTCCAGAAACAGCAGAAGAATACATTTCTCTGGCAAACCCATATGTTGGCACTTTATCTGGTGAAACTACCCTGTGTAAGAAGACAGGTCCTCGTCAGCGTCCACTGATGTATCAGTTAGCTTTAGTTTTGCTCATCTGAAAAGGTCTCTGCTCCTTAAAAACTACAGATCGGCATGTCTCCAACTGTGTCATAAATAGAGTTGTTCTTTAGCCCTGCAATAATAAAAGTCAGGGGATAGCACTATGTAAGCTGATTATGAAGTGGTATTACCTCAGAGGACGCGTTGGGAACACCCACACCTGTATAAGCTGAGAAGCGACTCATAAATCACGTCAACATTCAATGCAGGAGGCCTCACATGCATATCCCACAAATCAGTGCAGCGTTCTTTAGCTTCTGTGGGAGCAGAAGACCCATCAGAGTGCACACAGTGTCTCAACTGGACTCGTGAAGTTGCTAACTGGACTCTAGAGGACTGGCAACGTGATCTGATGAGTCCCAGTATTAAGGCGCAGCCTTGGACCCCAGTCATCAGTATGGCACTGTGCAGGCTGGTGGTGGTGGTTCCATAATGATGTACTTATGGTACAGGTTGGGTTTAGAAATCACCCTTAACACACCATTGACTGGTGGCCGCTCCGTTTTCCTGCTTGGTAACCATTTGCAGCCTGTCATGTCATGATGGTAGGATATTCCAGCATCACTGTCGTCATGCCCACGCTGTCCAGAACTGGTTCACGCAGCATTCGTGTGCGTTCTGACCCATGGTGTGGTCTTCACGTTTGCCTCAGTGGACTTCCAATAATTCACGCCACCTCGCCACCTCACAGCTTATACAAGCGTGGGTGTTCCCAATTGAACCCCTGAGGTAAAGTAATGGCACTTCATAATCACTTTACATCCTGCTATCCATTGGCTTTTGGTATGTCAGGGTATTAGAACGTTTAGAAGTCCTTTAAGATACAGAACTCTGCAGCGGGAGATTCTCACTGTGTTCTGGGATGCAGTCTCTTTCACCCCTTTAGGTTTCCCCCCAGTAACCCGTCTGCAGCCTGAGCACAGGACAGGCTGGTTATACAACCCTGGCAGATGGTGCCTGCTTGTGTATATGTGAGAGTTTGTGTATGTGTGTCGGATGTAGTTTGCTAATGAGAGAGCCTATTAAAATGCACAGACACGTCTCATTCAGTTTTACTGAATGGGAAACAAAGCAGCATATCAAACGGGCATTCATAACTAAATGTACATTACATATCAGAAAGTGTTTGTGGTTAGGAATGTCCCTTTTTGACCCAGGGATATTTTAATGTGTTCTGTGCTGACTCTTGTTTTTGACTCTTTTTTCTTCTGCATTTAAACAGGGAAGTAAACAGCCATTATCCCTGACCCCTGGATAGAAATGTACCAGAGTTTAACTGCCGTACCATTTAAGGTGGAACAGGAAAACAGGAGGAGCAGAGTGTATTGTGTACAGTGAACTGGTTGCCTGGAGAAAACTGTAGTTGCTTATATCTGCTCAAATATATAGAAAGTGTTATAGTCAAGTAGTCTGCATCACAAGTGCTGAATGGTGAGTCTTTAACCACAGTTGTATTGGAGTGGAGGTAACGTGGAGATTACTGATTGTAGTTGCGTATGTGCCTACAACTGTATGAGTTTTTTTACCTTGACTGGTTCTACATAAACAATATGGTTCGGTGTTGTCAGTTTTCCACAGATCTGGACTAACGGCCAGATGATGCTAGATAGCTGATCTGCATCAGCAGTGAACTTATTTGGATTCCACCACATTTAAAAAATTTGATTAAGGTGTCACCTCAAAGAAGACGTCTAACAGAGGGCTTTCTCTTACTCTCTGAATTCAGAAAAATGGTTCAAATAATTTCAAATATTATATATATATATTTTTTTATTCCTGAATGTTTGACGCAGCTATGCTGTAATACATAATATATGCTGTCACAAAACCACATGTGAAACACGTTTACATAGAAGCTCACCGAAAGAAAAAGCATGTCACCTGCAACTGAACGTCATGTAGACATCATGAAACTTCTTGTAGTACCTCCATGAGCATGAGTTACAGCTGTTGTTTGATTTGGCATGAACTGGACAGGTTTCTAAATGTAGACCACGTCAATGTTCAGACACTCTTACATCAAAGAATTGCTCAGTTGGGGCAGATTTGGTGGATGCCTTCCCTGGCACAATTGCGAAGAGAATTCCCTGTAGACTGGGATTTTGGCTACTACTGGTAGACCCATATGACCATACGCTTTCATGCACCTGCAGATTCAGCTACTTCCTTCACACTATGGTCTTTGGCCACGCCCAAATGCTCAGTCACTCTTTTTAGCTAATCATTAACATCTGCTCTGGAGTCATTTTCCACACATTTTCCCGTCACTCACACCCCATAGGTGTTTATAGCCCCATCTTTCTCGTGCAGCACCATCTGCGGAAGCCTAAAGGTACCACCACCTTAAACACGCTGAAGTGACTAACTCCAGTGAGCTTATCATATAATCCACCCATTCTCACTCAAAATATCAGGAGGATCTAAGAAGTTTGTTATAAGGAAGACTACAGCAAAGATTGCTTTCTGAATACAGGACAGCCAATCAGAAAAGTGCTCATTTGCATACACTACGCCTAAAAGCATAACAGTCTGTTTAATGGTGAGCAATAAAGAAGGGCATGTGAAAATGATTTAGAGTAAGATATGACTTCTTTAATATTCCACAGTGAAGGAATTGAGATGAATACTCTCGCACAGGGAACTCACACTGAGTTTCTCTCACTGAGGACCCCGAGGGCCCACTTCTTTACTTCCTCACCTCTTAAACCAGGTGTGCCGGCAGAGTGGTGCACTCACACTCTCTGCTGTTTCTAATAGAAGTGTTTTGATGAAAAACGCTGCACGCGCCAGCCCCAGGCATCTCTTCACCCTGAATCACCCGCTCGCTTTGGCTAATTACTCTAGCACAAATGAGCAGCTCTATATTTAAGACCCGGCCGACTCACCGTGTGTGTGTGTGTGTGCGTGTGCGTGTTTTTAACTTGGTGATCATTGAAGGAAGACAAATCCTCATTTTTCTTTGCCCTTTTTTGTCCTCTTGCGGTCGTTAAGATGAAATAGATTTTCTAAAAGTATATCATGATAAATTAATCATCCAGAGGTGCTTTAAAGAGTAAATAGAAAATAATAAAATTATCAGTGATTTAAAAAAGAATTTAGTGTAGAATATTAGCATGTTAGTCTGTGTATGAAAACTAAGCTGCCTATTTTGAATTCACTGTTTTTGTGATGTCACGTATCTACATTTTCATCCTACAGCTGTTGTACAGAGTGTTTCACGGTACTGTACAAGATTTATGGACTGAAAATGTACCAGAATGTAACTGCTGCACCATTTAAGGTGGAACGGGAAAACAGGAGGAGCACCATTTTAAGGGCGAAAGGGAAAACGGGAAGAGCAGAGTGTTTCGTATTTTGCATAGTTTGTATATGTCATCCTACATCAGTTATAAGGAGATTTTTCAGACTGTACTGTACATTATTTTGAGGCAGCCAATTAAAATAGAGGTCATTTGCATCTTTCACCATAAAGGCACGTAACAAAACAACCTGTAAAAATAACCTGTGAAATTCAGTTTGGTACAGAAAAGCACACAGGTGCCAGAAACTGATGACCCCTTTAAGGACTCTAGAAAGATCTGAGCTTTGGTTGATACCTTCAGATTCATAGAAAACATGAAAATAAAGATGATATAATGAATAATGATGATTGCCACTTATTATGAGTTTTCAGTTGTAATGGGTTGTAATTAAATCAATAGCTAGAACAAAGAACCACACAGCAAAACAAACAAAGACAGCATTGGGAGGGGTAGTTTAGTTTTAAGGAGGGTAATAAGTGAGAGAAAAGATGTTTTGAGGTTCAATTTGAATGACGGAAGAGAATTGGACTGTCAGACTTGCAGAGGGAGAGATTTCCAAAGGTGTTGAGGAAATCTAGAAAATGCTCGACCACCGAAGCTCTGGCGCTTAGATGAAGGAATAGTGAAAGGTGACGTTTCAGTGCCTCTCAAGGCGGCGAACACAGCCCCAGAGTCGAGTTTCTACAGTAGTGAGTGGGCTGAGGAGCAGCATCAGAACACATTAGAGGTCTTTTAATGTGTTTACAGACCTTTACTAGAGTATTTATTAGTGCGTGCTTTGCCAAAGGCCTGTAATTATCCCCGCCCCCCAGCGCCTGGAGCCCACTCCAAACAAACACACAACATATATTACAACTGCATGAGCACAGACTTTCTCAAAGCGTTCATCTGCAATTCCTATTTATTTTCAACCATAAAAGGGTGTTAAATTATTGATCATGTTGGACCCACGTTTTTTCATTTTGGAAAAACATAATACATTCCTGGAAAGGTGTAATGTGTAAGACGATGCAACCTGTTGAAGTCATACTCCAAACTGTACATTGCAACATATCACCTGACAGTTGCAGTGCCCACCCCTGTCATAAGAAACAAGGAAATGTTAGGACTAGCTGCAATGCAAACACTCAGCATAAAAAAAATGGCTGCACTCAGAAGGAATCAACCATCAGGAATGAAACGTGGTGGGTAGGTTTGACATTGTGCGAAAGAATTAGGTTTCACACTCGGCTACACATGTGACATAAGCAAGGACAGCTCTTACCGCTGTACCTGACTGACCCAACAGCCATGATTGGTGACATTCAGCGAGCAGTCTTGCCCTCCATGAGTCATCCTGTTAGTGTCAGCATCATTGGCAGACAGCTGCACGACGACTGTCCTTAACACCATGTTTATTGTTCCTGGTAACCTTTATCTTCCTCCCCAATAGCACTGCAATCCCACACTTCCTTCTGGGTGCAGCTATTCTTTTACCGATGAGTGTATCTCTGCAATAGGATACATAGACATCTTGGAAATGCCATCGAAATGGTTATTCACTCACATTCTGTTGATAAGACTGAAAGCAAACTTTTTAGACTTATTGCAGGTGATTTTGGGCCCATTTGTGTTGGTCCATTCATCATAAAAGATATACAGTACAAACTGCTGTGTTTATGTGACGCATAAAAGTAAAACATATATTTTTTATTTGACAGCAGCGATATGGACACAGTGCTGTGAAAATAGATTTACTTCTGTCTACATTAAAAAACCACAAAATTATCTTTCCTGTTAAAAATTGAGTATTCATACTTGACACAGTTTTTGTCTAACTGTACACAGTGCGATGGTGAACGTGTTCTGGTATTTCACACCGGGGGAAAAAAAACAGGCAGAACAACTATCAGAAAAGATCTGCCTTTCTTCTCACGAAACAGGCAAACTGTGACATTGTGCAGAATGCTTTCTGTTTTGAGAAAGCAAAAGGACAACAGCTGTCGGAATTACCTGCTGTATTATCAACGTGATGTGGATCCTATGAAGGGTCAGTAGAGCGTGACTGCTCTGAGAACGCTGTAAAAGAAGAAAAAAATTCAAAGCAAATTTTTGCTAATTGAATTTCCTTGTAGACTCGGGCGTTTGATGTGATCGTGGGGGTGGGTCGGATTTTATCTGCATATTTCAGAGAGATTCCTTTGTAAACTGGATCTGGCCCTTTTCATGACTTTGTGTGTGTTTTATTATGACCGCTCAGAGAAACACATGTTCAGCTTTTCTGGCTGCCAGCAGTCCGCTCGGTCTGCCAGCGTGTTCTGGACCACACCACTGTTACATCTTCATTAGCTGTGTGTTTGTACCTGTGCTGCTCTACTCTTTTGAGGTTTTTGATTTTCAATATTCATATTTTCATGTCATAACAACAGTTTTATAATAAAACAGTAGCTGTATTAAGTAAATTCACTCCCCAGCCCATATAGTCCATATTTGTGAGCTGAGCTGCAAAATCAGCCAGTTTTAAATTTTGACTTTAAAATGGCACTGCATAAGAATTGGTGACTTCTCTGGTGGGAAAATTATGGATATCGCTATATATCCTGGTTCATCACAAATAATGCATCGTTAACAAAACACTTTTCATACAACAACTGGGTAGCTAGCTGGGTAACAGCTGGGTATCTATTGAGTAACATTAGCTAAGTAGATTTTATATTGTTTGGATGTATGAAAGGAGACTGATGATGGAAATGATCTAGGAATAACATCAAGCATTATTTATTAAATAATATAGTACAATATAGTATGAACTTACATTTTACTGTACTTTACTGTATGATCTCTCAATAACGTTATCACATTCAGTTCAAAACTTCTGATTTAGAACATTTTGGGATCTGGTCTTTAGACTAAAATAATTTCATCACCTTAATTAAGTTATTTAATTCAAACATATAATTGAACCCTCCAATGTATCACTACCAAACCAGTCATACCACTAACCACAAGCTACAGTAGTGACTGCTTTAGCAATGACTCAAAAATGGGACACATATACTTCAACACCATGAGATTAACGTAACATGCAGTCCATACAGACAGCTCAGCTCTGTCTACAGACAGTTTTCAAAAAGGATGTGTAATTCAAAACAGCACGCTGCGCGTCCGAGTACTGAGCAAAAACACCGGCTGAGTCTCAAATGGCTCCCTACATAGTACACCACACAAGATAAGTGGCTCCTGCAACCAGCAGTGCATCATTTGTCTAATACCCAGTCATTCAGGATTCAGCCATGCTTTCACGAATTCATGTTGGACTAATGTTTTGGTGCAGAAGCCAGAACTTGCATATTGCGCTACGTAGGGAAGGAAGGTGGGCATTTGGGATTCAGCTACTGAAGGAAGGTAGCCAGCTGTGCTACAACAGCTTTGTTAACACTGAAACTGAGAACCGGGCAAACTACAGAGACAATATGAAACATCACTGTAGTACAGTCTGCATATAGGGACGCTGGAACTGCAGACATCGTCTCTTCAGCCTGGGTTTATGTGTGAGAAGCTGTAGGAGCAGTAGTTGTGACAGAGATGTCACAACTTGCTTGTGAGATCTGCTCAAACTGAGACAAGTGACCAAAATATCGGACATGTCAGAAATACATCCGATCGTTTGACAGCTCCATCAGAACTTGCTTGGGCAGTCCGTTGGACATCGCTTCCCCACTCACACTCCACGCCCAAGGAAGCTGAAATTCAGCCCAATCGTGAAATTACGTTGAATAACCAAATTGGATTCTCACAACGGTCTAAAATCGCACAGTGTATGCCAGGCTTTAGCAATCTAGCTAGCTAACTTTAGCTACGTGCTATGAATAAATTCCACTAAAGTAAAAACCAGGCTGGGTATTTTTTATAATAAGCTAGCAAACAGCCAACACACACTCATCACCAATAAAACAGCTGCACATAGCTTGCTCATGACCAACAACACTAAGCTACCATGCACCAGTGGAAGTTTTAAGGAAGTCTGTTCTCGGTGGAAAAGCGTGAACCTTGGACACAAGCACCATCACATTATCATAACAAACCATCCGAGAAGAGATAACCCTTTAGAAGACATGTATTTGAATGCAGGTGGTCTGTAAGGCTGGTAACAGTCTCTTTTGTCTCAAGCGTGTTGATAGCTGCGCAGACTGTGAGACTGTGAGCGCGTAGTATGTCTTGTGCTGCGTCTGGATTCTAGACTACTTACATCAGACCCTGTGTGTGCTTTAGTACCTCAATCAGAGTTTAATTATCTTAATCGAGGTCATTACTTACATAGACTGGCAGTAGATTGACAGGCTGTTGTAAAGCTCACTCTGAAAGTAGAAGAGGGAGGCTGGGATGGATAGTAGATGGACAGAATGGGCAAAAGCCGGAGGAAGAGTGGATAAACTGAGACTAGAGAGATATAGGTGCAGTCGGAGCTAGGAATAGCTGTTAACCCTTTTAACCGGGTTTAATGTTAAACCCAGCTGTTTGTTCTGTATAGTCTAGTTATTGTTAGTAATACGGTATAA
>JAMWET010002578.1:235000-277500 GCA_024036415.1 Prochilodus magdalenae
CTGTTTGGCCTTTATCTTAGTGCCAGTATCGTCTGTGCCATTGGCTTATACGATTTTAAAAGGAGTTTCTTCTACTGTTAACACCCATCTGCAAAACCTTTTGAGCTGCCGTGGGTCTAAAAAGTGCTCTGTAAATGAAGATTATTATTATTATTACTTTGTCTATTGAGTTTTTATTGAGTTTTGACCATTACTGTTGCCTGTTTTAGTGGTAAATGTGCAGCACTGTGGACCCACAAGGTAGCTGAACGCATCCATGTGTGATGCTGAGTGTGTAAACTGTTAGTGAGAAAGCAAAAGATAGAAGTAGAACAAATCAGACCCATGATTAGCGTCTTTGGAGCAGGTACAAACACTCGCTTGTCTTCGCCTCCCTCTCATTACATGCCCTTATTTGTCTTGGAAGACTGGCAGCTTCACTCTCATTCCACTGCACCAATTGACCACTTTTGGGGGGTTGGGCATCTGCATATGTATATACAGGGAATAGCCACCCTTGGCACGGATGAAACCAGCGAGACATCATGGCACCGACTGTATTAGGTGACGGAAGGTATCCAGAGGCTATCGTGCACATTTGAACTGCAGCAGTGGTTGTGGGTCAGCACTGTGAACCTGATGATCCAAGTGTTCCCAGATGTGCTACAATGGGTTGAGATTGGGCAAATTAGCAGGCTGGGGAAGGACGCCAAAGTCACTGCCATGCTCCTGAAACCACTCGTGCACCACCCCTCTGCGGTGAAGTGGAGCGTTACCCTGTTGATAGGTGCCATTACCGTCAGGAAAACACCAACATGTGCCGCACGTGATCTGCTAAGATTGCCAAGTGCTCATTGAATGGCAGTGTACATCCCCCAGACATGCCACCACCACCCTGGATTTGGCCCACAGTTGTCTCTTGGAGGCGGGTCAGTTGGAGGCGGCTCTCGTGTGTTTGGCGGCATATATGCCACTGTCCGCCAGGGAATCAGATCATTAGGAGGCACTTGAACTGTTGTAGAACACTCACACTATATTTGGACAGGTGTACTCCAGGATCTGGGCTGGGAACCTGTGCACTACTATGTTAGAAAAGGGCTGCAGACTACTGGTTCTATTCAGCCGGGAGAACATTAATAAGTCAGGTACTAATGTTTGCTGATGAGGTGTGGACCACAAACAGACCCTGGCAAACTCCGCTCAAAGAAGCTTTATAGGAGAGACTGAGATTCCGCTTCCAGCCCAATGCTGCCAGTGTTTTTCTGTGGTAGTAACACAACTGTGAGGATGCAATTGGGCTAAATAGCCCAATTCTTTAATTACATAAGGTGCCTAGTCTTTTGGATGAAGGTTTATTTTTTTAACATGTTGTGATTGTGTTTACTCACTGCCCTCTCTCTGTCTAATTTCTTTTCTCCAGATCAGAGTGAGACTGGCAGGGACAGTGGGCTGCTGGCACCATGAGCTGGAGCTTCTTGACACGCCTGCTGGAGGAGATCCACAACCATTCCACCTTTGTGGGCAAGATCTGGCTAACCGTGCTCATTGTCTTCCGCATTGTTCTGACAGCTGTAGGTGGAGAGTCCATCTATTACGACGAACAGAGCAAATTTGTTTGCAACACCGGCCAGCCAGGCTGCGAAAATGTGTGCTACGACACATTTGCACCACTATCACATGTCCGCTTCTGGGTCTTCCAAATCATCCTGGTGGCTACCCCTTCGCTGATGTACCTCGGCTATGCTGTCAACAAGATCGCTCGACTGGAGGAGGGTAAGGAGAGTGGAATTGCATCCCAGCGCAAGAATCGGAAGCTGTATCTTGGGCGCCGGCAACACAGGGGTTTAGAGGAGGTGGAAGAGGACCAGCAAGAAGATCCCATGATATACGAAACTGCTGAGGTTGAAAGCCGGAGTGAGACTGCCCCCCAGGGACGTGGAGGACCAAGTGCTGGAGGAGCTATCGGAAAGACGCGGCATGATGGGCGGCAGCGGATTCAAAGAGATGGCTTGATGAGAGTATATGTGCTTCAACTTTTTGCCCGTTCTGCCTTGGAAGTTGGCTTCCTTGTTGGCCAGTATGCCCTCTACGGCTTTGCAATGCCAGCACGCTACGTGTGTTCGGTCAAGCCTTGTCCGCAAAAGGTGGACTGCTTTGTTTCCCGGCCAACAGAAAAGACGATCTTCCTGCTCATCATGTATGGAGTCACGGTGTTGTGCCTGTTGCTCAACATTTGGGAGATGCTTCACCTGGGAGTGGGAACCATGCTGGACCTTGTTTTCTCCCGAAGGGTCACAGGCCAGGATGAGGAAGAGTGCCAGCTTACGCCACTCACTGGTCCACCTGGAATGCCCATCAGCGAGGCTGGAGGAGGCAGTGCAGGATACGGGAGTTACCCTTTCTCCTGGAATTCAGTGCCCCCTTCGGCACCACCAGGCTACAACATCATAATGAAGCCTGAACCCATACCTTTCACTGAGCTAAGCAGCAACTCTAAAACGGCCTGCAAGCAGAACCGTGCCAACATCGCCCAAGAGGAGGAGCTCCGGGGCCAGTACGGCAGCACTGAGAAGAATTTCCTCCAAAGCAGCAGCAGTGGTGCTCTTCACAGGGAGATCCAGCAAGCCCAGGAGAGGCTGGAGGCAGCCATATTGGCCTATGGTCAACAGCAGCAGAGCCAGTCCAGACCTGCCAAGCCGCAAACCAATCGCAAACAGCGGGACTGCTCAAGAAGCAAACGAGGAGGAAGCGGAGGGGACCAAAGAAGCAGCAGTAGTGGTAAATCGGAGGAGGGCAAACCATCAGTGTGGATTTGACACATCCTGCAGTATCTACCACGACATTGCCTATGTAGGGCAAAGGTCCGGTGTAGGGCAGCCAGAAATCAACCCTAATGCCAGGTTTTACCCTTATCCCAAATGTAGTCAGTCAGCCAAGTTCAGCCACACTGGAGCTACAAGGATAACGTGGCTAACTAGTAGCCTGGCACAGCATGATGGACTTGCTTATGTCCAGTTTTTTATAGGTAGCTTTAATAACAAATACCATATAAGCTAGAGGTCAGTCCTTGCATCACCTGGCTGACTGACTACGTTCAGTAGTAGGTTCTAGACTTTTGTGCCAAACTCTGTTATACAGACCTTCGAGCCAGTTTTGATGAGCAGGCAAAGACCTGTTTGAAGACTTTGACCTCTATGGAAAATACAAGCTGTAACATTGAAGAGGGCAAGATGGATGATCAGTCACAGCGATATCAGAAACTCTGGTGAAGATGCTGCTCATTGTTGAGGAACTAAGCTAAGCAAGAAAAGCAGCCTTAGTGTGGGAATGGGTGTGACGGGTACTTTCAAAGGCATCCCCCTAATCACCCATGATGCTTTTCATGCACAATCAATAACTCAGCTGTATTTACCACACTCGTTTTGGGTATCGATTGCAGCAATGGCAATAAACCTGTATCCACAGGGTCTTGTAGAAAAAAGCAGCCATTGGCCTTGTTTTGGGTTGTTTTCCTCTTTTAAGTTAGGCTTGTTTTTATTATTTGATCGTTATTATTCCTGTGGAACATACTAACTACCAAAGGGAAATTACAGAAAAAGCAGATGTTTTTGTTTTTATTTGACTTCTGGACATGGGTTTTCACTCTTTGGCAGCGTTTCTTGGAGAACAGTTGTGGCTCCTCAGGCTTTAATGGAAGATTGGTTTTCTTTAATCTACTCTTGAGCCCAATCACGAACAAGAGAAGAAGAAAAAAAGGACCTAGCTTTGGGGCAAATCTGCTCTCCTCATCAGAAATCTTGGTGCTACAATTAAGAGAAGTGCCTTTAACCCCTACTTTTGGATAGGACAGCCATTCTGGCTGCAACCTTAACTGTGATTTTTGTTGTTTTACCATTGTGACCACAAGCAATCCTCATTGTCTCAATCCTCATTACTTCTTTCACTGAAAGCTGTTAAAATGCATATCTGGTTTCCTCAGAATGGACGTTTTTCAGTTCTACGTTTTAGAATCTGGTTTAAGGAGTTTGTTAAACCGCTGTGTGTGGTTCCAGTTTCTCGTTTTCTTCCTCTGTGCAGATGTCGCCCTCTAGTGGTCAAGACCACAAGCACCACTGGACATTTCAAACATCGTACTGTATGGCTTTTCTTGTGCATCACTGGATGCATTCCTACCTGGCAGATATAGCGAATTATAAACGACCTGCAGTAAGCTAAACTGTTGTGTTATCATAAGCTAAGTTTATACATACGGTTCGTACATAAGCTATCTTGTGTCTACTGAGAGTTGAGTTTCAAAGTCTGTTCACCGGCAGTTGCAGGTGTTCCAGTATGTTCACAAAGGCTCTGTGTTTCTGTATACATTCTGTATAAGTGTGTTGGGAAAATTTTATAGTCATTTTTTCACCGTTATTAAGTTAAATCCATAGTCAGGGATTTCAAAGCAATCTGTAAGCTCAGCTTAATTGTTTCAAACTCAGCTCTGTATACCAAACTAGTGGTTTCTATTAGCATAAGTACTGTATGCGGGTTCTCGTATGGTACTGTCACACGAAACTTCCCATCTTTTGTACTTTTTGGCATAATATATATCGAGTCAGCGTTGCGTAATGAGCAGACACGTACAAATGGTGCCACATGACATTGAAGGAAGCCGTCAAAGCTGTCGAAATGACACGTAGGGCTGGGCAGTATGAGGATATTTTATCCCTATTGTGCAAATTACAGATCTCCAGTACCGTTTTTTTCAGAGCTTCTGTATAACTCAGTCCCTGAGATGTAAGCAGAGTCATTCAGAGTGGTTCGGGGTGAAATGGTTCACTGTAGAGAAATTTACAGGCTCTGGTTTCGTTCCAGTGGTGGTGATGGGAACCAGGCGTCACCAAGTCTACAACACAAGTACAGGCATTTGACTCAAAGTCACCAGTGACCCTACACGTGACTTCTGAGTGTATATATGTAATGTTGATATGGATGGTGGTGAAACTTTACATAGGCAGCGTACATTCATTTCACCCATACGTTTCTGTAAGAGAGCTGGGGATGTCTGGTTCCTATCACCACCACTGTGAACAATTAAAATCTTTATACTTTTTTTTGGTGGTGTTTCCTAAAGTGGCTCTGCTGTTATTTTTATATATGTATTAGAATATGTGTCTTGTGTCATGGAGTTTGTTTACTTGCACTCAATAATCCGATCATTCTGCAATTATCTGATTTTTCAAGTGGCCATTTAAACTGTATTCTCTGATTTCTTAGAGCCGATAAAGAATTCAGATAAACAGAGCTGGGTTTTAGCTCAGTAATCCGGATTCTCAGAGCATGTATGTTGTTACTCCAATTTCTTTTAGCTTTCCCAGTCTGAGCATGCACAAAAACAAAGCATGCTCCCAGAAATAGTGATTACCGCTGCAAGTTGGCAGTAGCATGCTCTGTTTTTGTGCATGACATAAAGTTCAAGTTTTATGTTTTTACATTTACATCACGTCTTAGTCTTTTAGTTTGCTGGCTGGTTGCAAGCCAAAATCTAGTCTGACTGGTGTAGATCCAGGTTACCCCCGTTATCTGATTGCTCAAGTCCACCTAAACATGGTGAATGGATAATTAACTAAAGCAGATTTTGTCAGATTATTAAGTGCATGTGAACACACTCATGGAAATGGTTACAAGGATGAAGACCTCATATATCTCATATATACCATATCGCCCACCCCTATGACCTGTTCGCAAATGGCGCCATATTCACCTGTCCTAAGAATCCACATTCTATAAACTGACGTACACCAGCATCGGCATCAACAGACAGACAGACAGAGTCCCGTGCAAAAGCCCTAGGCACCAGGGAACATCCTTTATCTGAACGATAACTGGGGTTTCGTTTCTTAAAGACACCATATCATGTTAGAGTTTCATGTAAGAATCCGATTGGGTAGATAGTTACAGATAAGACTGGGCTTCAGTGAGGAGAGGTTTGGAAACCGCTGAACAGACACTTTGCCACAAATTTCGATCACTGTCTAATGTTTTGATGTTATTTGTGTTTGTTCTAGTGTCGGTATTTCCTGAGCAGGTAACTGAATCTAGGTTTCTCAGGTGCCTGAATCTTTTGCACTGTACTCTATGCAGTTGTATGTTAATGTTTGGGTGCACCTGGTAAGATGACGTGTTATTGATTTCTAAGTGACACATTCTCTACACGTCTGCACATCTTAATGCACCGTTTGCTGGATTTTGTGGACTAGGAAAAGTACGTCAAGAAACTTAACAAGACGAGTCTTTTGACCATCTTTACAAATCCCTGGTTGTGGCTCCGACTGCTCGAGTTCCTTTACATTTGCTGAGTACTGTAATCAGCAAAAATCAGCAGAACAGCTGGTGCAAACACAGGCCCGGTTCCAGGCTTACATTCCAGACCCCAGTTGTGTACGGCAGATGTTTTCTTTTGTTTGTTTCGCTGTCAGATTCACTCAGTTTCAGTCCGTTATGTTTTCCAGCCCGGTCGCATGAAACTGGATTTGGCCTCTGCGTGAATTTGAACTTTCCTGAGGGAAGGGAAGAGGCTCTTGGACAGGACCGGTTTTGTATTCTGAAGGTTCTGAACGCATGCTTTGTTTTAGAGAGGAAGAGAGAATAAACACACAGCTTTGATTTATCCTTGAACACATTATGGTTTGTCCATGTGTCCTCATGGGTCCACAGAGGGTTCCCTGCCATCTCTTCTTCAAAAAGCACACATTTCACCAACGGTCTGGAACGCGAGTAAACGTGTGCTGAGTAAAAATGTAAGACCTGTATTTTGGAAAATCACTTTTTCTTTTGGCTTTTACAGAATAAAAGAGTTTGTTGTTATTGTGTAAGAGTGTATGTAGTGTGTCACGTTCACGCCCCGGTCCATACAGTCCACATGAGGAAACCCATAGATACATACGTACATACATGTCAAAGGTCAAGTCAATGGTACTGCCATTTTTGGGGTGGTCAACCAAAGTAATGTCCAGAATCAACAATACCGCATTCAGAAAGTGGGTGAGGTTATATACACTCATCATTTAATAAATAGCTGCACCCAGAAGGAGGTGTGGGATTGCGGTGCTGTTGGTAAGGAAGATAAAGGTGACCAGGATCAATAACTGATGATCAATTTAGACTGATATGATCAATATTTATTGAGCTACACCTACAGAAGTCTGTCTCTCAATATGGCGTCGGGCCGCCATGTTTGCTAACCCAACATGCCAGACATCTCGGTATGGAGCTGTAGAGGTTCCTAATGGTGTCCTGTGATAATCCATCCCATGCAGCTTGAATATCTTCACACAGTTCCTGCAGATGGTGCGGTAGGGGTGGAGGTGGAGTGACACCGGGCCTGACACATGACATCGAAATGTACATCTTGGCTCTGACCACAGTGCCTCCACACACAGATTCATTGGTAGTCTCCAACTGAAGATGACCTGCTGCCATTCAGAGTCACTCCATGACAGTCTGGTACAACACCATTACAGCCTTTGGTGACGGTGACGTGGTGTTAAGGACAGTCGTGGTAACGGTCTGTGTGCTTGTAGTCCTATGTGGTGCAGCTGTCTGCCAATGGTGCTGCACTAACAAGGTGGCTTATGGAAGCCATGACTGCTCACTGCTCACTGTTGGGTCAGTCGGATACAGCAATAAGGCCTGGCCTTGCTTATGTCAAACCCACCCACCAGGTTTCATTCCTGTTGGTTGATTCTATCTGGGTGCAGCTGTGTGATGACTGTGTATAGAGTATAAAGTGTATAAAGTAAAGAATGTGGTGTGTAACACTCATTAATTATATTTCTTTAATAACATGAGTGAGCACTGTAGCTACAGCATACATCTCAATCTACAGTGTAAAGGTATTCACATTAGACAAGCACCTTCTTACACTAAGCTGAAGTCTGCTGCTTCTTGGTTCTATTTTTCTCTTACACCAAGTGGTGCAGGTTCTCACACCACTGAGTCACTGCTACTGTTAACGTGTAGGCCAGAATGCGGTGAACATATTCGATTCCCTTCAAATACATTATATAAACCATCAAAACACTTATTCATTATCCATAATAGACAAAATAGGAGTAATTAGTAGACTGCCATCTTTGCTGTTCCATTAAACGGTTGCTCTCTCTCTTGTCCATTGAGCAAAGAACAGTGAGCCATATATCGACGCTGGCTAAATCAGCGCTTTACAGGAGAGAGCAAACCCTAATAAAATTTATATGCAAGTCAATGGAGCCAGACTTGGTATCCAAGCAGTCTTGAGCAATTTCTGTTGGTCCATTCCTCAAATTTTTACACAACATAAACAGCAAGTACTGTGTTCAAATGATGCATAAAAGTCAAAATCAATAAAAATGAAGATGCATGTTTTTCATCGGACAGCAACGATATCTCATTCAACTCTAATACATCAAACAGTCATTCCAGCTTCTATGAGCATGACATCACTCAAGAGAAACTATTTCGATCTCCGCTGCCCGAAGAAAAAAACGTGTATCTCCAAAATGGCTACTTTAAAGGAGAGGCCAAAAACCTCACCTTTAATTTGAATGGAAGTCAATGGAACCAGGCGTCTCTTCAGGCAGTTTTGGGCCATTTCTGTTTGTCCATTCTTCATGAAATTCCCACACAGTGTTAATAGCAGCACATGTGATCAAATGAAGCATAGAAGGAAAAATCAACAAAAATGCAGATACATGTTTTTCATTAGACAGCGACGATATAGATAGTTTAATGTTTTAGTGTAAGGGAAATGGAAACTGGGTATGTGAAAACAACAGGTATATTTATATACATATATAAATGTGTATGTATCTGTCGTTTTCACATTTTCACATGTTTTCACCAGTTTCCATTTCTATATATATATATGTATGTATGTATGTGTGTGTGTGTGTCTGTGTGTGTGTGTATACACTGGGTGGACCCCTGTAGTATATTGGCCCTTTAATAATATCTCAGGTCCTCCGGGCCGCCGGGTGGCGCTGCAGGTTGCGCGCCACTGAGGCTCTTTGGAGGGGATTTTGAAAAGGCTGGTGCGGACGGAGCCTCTAAACCATGGATTAATGGCACGTTAACGCGGTTTTAAGCTCTTAAAACAGAATGTCCCTTTTCAGGCTGGACCCCGTGTCACCTGCCTCTGTAAGGGCGTCGTGTACTCCAGGTAAGGAGCCTGAAGGTGTTTATAAAGGGGCTTTGGAAGCGAAACCCAAGCCGAGTAGCCGAGACGGTTAGCGGCTCTGAGCTGTGGTCGGTTTTATTCAGATTACCCGGTTTAGGTGCGGAATTAAAGGAGATTTATTACATGTGAATGTGAGTATGAGGTGTGTGTTGTGGTGTCAGTGCTGGTAAGAGGCCTGACCCTTAAAGTGTTCAGGGTTTTGGGTGGGAAGTTGAGTTTTTGTCTAGAATGGGTTTCTATTGTGGAGCTCCTGACCTATTAGCCCTGTTAGGCTAAGCAGCTAGCCTGCTTGCTAGCTAGTTGTGCTCCCACCAGGGAGCTACTGTTTACCTCATAGAGGAGGGCATGGGTTCAGTAGTCCCTGGGTTCATCTACAGAGGAGAGACGTGTGTTTTACTCCACACAGGCTCATATTCCTCATTCCTCGTTCCTTCCTTCCTTATTAATTAATAATAATAGTAATAACTACAACAATAAAACAGCAGGGTTAGCACACATGAGGTGGTTTGTAGTTATCAGACCTCTCAGGCTAATCCCAAATGACTGACTGTCCCCTTTGTATGGTGGTATGGTACTTACATCAGACAAATGGGCTCTAACAACCACCTGGAAGACCCGGTAGACCACCAAAACCACCAAGACAATCAGCCTCTATAAATAAATAAACACCAAATCAAGCAGAGCTGTTTCTGTCCATCTGTCCACTGTGAGAAGGCAACTCAACATGTGTTGGGATTACTTGATTTCTAAGAAAGCAGATTTTGGAAACGTGGAAAAAGAATATCTGTGAAAATCTGTACAGTCTGAAAACTGAAGGTAAATCCATGTTTATGGAGTTTATAGAATAGCAGCAGTTACACTAAACATGGAGAACTAGATGTTTTGTTCAGTTTTTGAAGTTTTTCTCCATTAAAGAAGAAAGGTGATCATTTGATGAGCTCGACGAGGTCTACGTTAATAACGGGCTACTGGTGACATGTTGCTTCAGCTCCGGCTGGACGAGTGGTGGAGGTAGAGTAATATATCATTGCTGTCCAAAGAAAAACAAGTATCTCCAAAATGGCAACTTTACAGGAGAGGCCAAAAACCTCATTCGATTTTAATGTAAGTCAATGGAACCAGACGTCCTTCCGAGCACCTCTGGGCCATTTCAGTTGGTCCGTTCATCATGCAAATCTCACAGTGTGTAAAAGGCAGCGGCTGTTTTCAAATGATGCATAAAAGTCAAAATGGAGATACATGTTTTTCGTTGGACAGCGACGATATGTAAGGTAGAGATGTCGATTACGAACACCTGTGGGTGACCTGATATGACCAAAGGACAGTGAGGTATAGTTTACTACCCTAACGTTAGTCGCGACCTGCACATATTTTACACTGGACTGTATTCTTCTGAACTTCAGACGATGGTTGGGTAACTTGTCACAAGGTCCTTACCTCATGCAGGTCATTCGTAAAGGAAAGATTGTAGACCTTTTAAAAGAGGACGCCATCAGTTTTTCTAAAATAATAATAATAATAAAGTACTTTAGGGCAGTTTGGTTTGAAATACTCTGTTTTAGAGAAACTGGTAGTCAAAGTTGTTCACATTGGTGGTGATAAGACCCAAAATCGCAGAGCATACTGCCTCTGAAACCCGCTCCAGAAAGTTATTTCATTCCCTGATGTCTGATAGATGGTTGTATGGTAGTTTTGTAGTTATGGTTTGGATTAAACTGTATATTAGTCCACTATGAATCCATTCATGGAGGGGTACATGTCGGCTGCTATAAGGAAAAGCAGCCCCCAAAGAATACATGATATGTAGGCACCCAGAAGACAAGAGCATGGCGCAATCATGGAGCTTCACTGGTGGTCTTGATAAGATAAGATAATCCTTTACTGATCCCACAGTGGGAAAATGTACTATGTTACAGCAGCACAAAGGAAAGAACAGAAGTGTCAGGAAAATATACATGTAATAAATAAGATCTATCTACAAAAAGTACAGAAAAATATATAATTAAATACTAAAAATTTAAACCTATAAGACAGGATTATGCTATGCAGTTTTATTGCACAGACTAGAAGTGGGCTAGTGTAGAAGTGGGCTAGTGTAGAAGTGGGCTACTGAGGGGAGCGGCTGTTATACAGTCTGACGGCCGGAGGGAACGATCTGCGGTATCTCTCCTTCACACACCGCGGGTGCAGCAGCCGGACACTGAAGGAGCTGCCCAGTGCTTCCAGAGAGTGGTACATGGGGTGGGACAGGTTCCCATGTATATGAAGACATGGAGACCCCTGGTTTCCCATCGCCACCACTGTGAGGAGATCAGAGTCTGTTAATTACTCTGCAGAGGAACCATGTGACACCAGATCGCCATGAACGGCTCTGGATCTGTTTACATGGGACTTAAAACCTGTGTCTCTGAAAATGAGCCCCTTCACCAAACGAAATGATGGAGAACAAGGTAAATAGATTATGGAGGATATGAAATCGAAGAGTCCTCTACATTCCTCCAACTGGGACTGTTGGGTTACGATGAGCTCCATCTCTGTAATAAAGACTCTTCGTAGGCTGAAGGATGGTAGTTACATCTTGGACTGTGTATCTAGTTTGCCTCCAGCACTGGGGCTGTTGTCTTATATGCTCTGGGTTTATATTGGCTTGGGTACAGCCGTCCATGTGGTGAGACTTATGACTTGGTCTCTGTTTGGTGGACTGTTACACCTCTTCTGCTTTTGTGCTTCTGTTTCCAGGCAGGGTAATGAAGCGAGGTCTGCGAGTCGGAGACCTGGTTGGTTCTTTAACCCCAGGGCTCCGCCCACTGGAGGGGAAATCATTCTATCTGGATGAGGTGAAGAGCCGCCCGTCTGGCGTCATTACTGAGATCATTGGTCGCCTAGGAGGGGTAAGCTGTGCCGACGGTTTCCCAGTTTTACAGACTTCAGATCCAGATGTTGGTATTTTCAGAGAAGAACCTGAAAAGTCATCCCAAAAAGACATGTCATGTTTTTGTATATGAAGGCTATATGCAAATAAAAGTGAGCACTGATTCTTTTGGACCATTTTTATTTCTAAAGTATTATATAGTTTTATGTGGGACGTTTCAAAGACAGTTAAATGTTTAGACTGTAGTAGTTACAGGTTTCCATTGTAGGGATTCTTGGCAGGTTTCTTGAGGCCTTCAAAGTATTTATATCGATATCAATTATATTGTATCGACCGAAATTAAAGAATATATTGCAATATCAATTTTGGCCATATCGTCCAGCACTACTTCCAATAATCGTGCTGACATGCTGTAATCTCCCCCCATTGGGGAACGTCTCTCCCGGATAACATTAGCGTGATAATGCTGTTACTAGTTCGTAGTGTCGTTTAAAGTGGACTTTATCTTCTCTTCCAGAAAGTGGAGAGCTTCCTCCACAAGGACGTGAGTGTGGTCATCACCGGCAACAAAGAAGCCCTGACTGATCGGCCATTGGAACGCTCTCCGGCTGCATTAGGAAAGGTCAAAGTTGAGGCTGTGGGTTCTCCTCACCTTCAGAGAGACAGTGGGAGGAATGCTCAGCGCCCTGGGACCCCGAGACCACCAGTAAATCACATCAGTTTCTTAAAGACTTCTTCTTTAACGGGATTCTTTCTACCTAACATGGCCAACCGCACATGAAAGCCAACAAGCAGGCTTAACTAGCTTTAAGTTATTATTAGCAGGACTAAACTATTTAACCAGTGTTTGGTCAGTCTCTTAGCGCAGATCTCTTCTCCCCAGATAGTGGACGTTATCGATCAGAAGCTGCGTAGCTCTGAGTATCAGTTAAATGACACGACTGCCATTTGTGTGGGTCTTCACACCATTTGGGGCATGTTAGAGGAATAGCTGAGCCATAGATGCTAATGATGTTAAGGGTGAGTGTTGGAGTTGTGCCACCAGTTAGCGGTGGATTAGCCTTTCCATGCCTTTATTCACAACCATGCCTTTATTAACCGTTCCCCTTTAACTGTATTTATTATGATGAGAGAAACTTTCTTTTCAGCCGTGTGGTTTGTTTGCTCTAAAAATGCGAGTTGGGATTAAAAGAACATTGTAAATGGTGGTACTAGCTACACGGTACACACAATCCAGCAAAGAAATCAAAGTCTGGGGGCGTACAGGTCATGTATGCCACTGGATCCAGCTTAATTCCCAGAAGTCAGCATTGTCAGTCTTAATGGAGTTGCTCTTAATGTCCTGCTGTTTTCTCAGGTGTGTGGTAGCCGTGGAAAGGCCTTGCTGGAGAAAGTCATTCGCAATAATGTGAGTATGCAAGCTTTTCGTACTAATCCATAATTTTTCTCTCTCCATCTTTGTGCTGTTTGTGCGGACAGTTCGTGGTATCTTTAAAGGCTGGCCTGGTTCATCAAATAGCATAGGAAAATAAACTCAACAGGTCTCTGAAACTCACAAACGGATTTGGCTTCTCAGCTTCCCTCAGACTTAATCAACAGCAGCAGGACCTTTTGATCCTAAGGGTCCTAAAGCTAGTTAGTAGCAACCATCATGTTTATCCACACCACACTGTTCTGAGGTAGGCTACAGCCGTCTCTTTGTAAACATGATGAAGCCACACAGGGTGTAGCCTTAAGCTGTGGCCTGCACATGTGGTTTTTTAGCTAACGGTTAGCCTGTGTAGTTTGCTTGTCCCATGTGGGGGGGAGGCCCTTAAGATGTGAGCTACTGATTTCATGTTGGTTATAATGTATAATAAACTTCAGGCTAGCCCCCGTCAGGCCATATCTGTTCGTTAGCCTGGGCTAATAGGTGGTAAACGTAAGTCAGTAAACTATGTTATGTTACTGTGTTGTGTAAGGCTGTTATTTTCCCCATGCAATAAAACCCAAAGCCTTGTATCTGTTAATGCAGCACTGTTTAAGTATTAACTTACCATCCTGAATTATTATATATCCATAATCACCAGCTAATAAAGGTTGGTTATGGAGGAAAAGAATTTCCCAATATTTGCTTCCCTAGTTGGAGGTATTAACTTCTTTTTTTATTTATATATATATATATATATATATATATATATATATATATATATATATATATATATATATATATATATATATATATGTGTATGTATATATATATATATGTGTATGTATGTATGTGTGTGTGTGTGTGTGTGTGTATGTAATGTGTGTGTATATATACATTCATTCATTCTTTTGGAGATATATATATATATATATATATATATATATATATATATATATATATATATATATATATGTATATATGTATATATACATATATGCATTCATTCTTTTGGTATGTATGTATATATGTGTGTGTGTGTGTGTGTGTGTGTGTATATATATGTATGTCCAAATGAATAAAATAGTACATGTTTGTTTGTTTATTTATTTATTCTGTGTTTTTTTTATTCTGTGGGTAAACAGTAAATAAAATGCTTTCAAAGCCAGAGTCCACATCGTGGCATGTAGTAGGACGGCTGGGTAAATTAGGACTCTGCTGTCCTTCTGGCTGAATCAGACCGTATCCTGAACCTGGGGGACGCCCCAGAAACATACAATGCTACAGCTGAGCCCCCCAGCCTCAGGTCTGACCTCTGGAGTTCTGAACCATGTCTGACTGTGCCCTCGAAATAACTTTGGCATTTGGCAACCTTTTAGATGGTTTGGACGGAAACACTTTCAGGAAGTGAAAGGGACAAAGTCTGACAGGAAGGGACAAACTGAGCTCGGCCTTCAGGATGGTGGCTGCGACTGGTTCTAGATATGAATCATACTTTTGTTGATTATCGTGGCTTTAACTGTCTGTCTACCTGCACACTTCAGACATCAGGGAAGTGTCCTGGCTGATGGATTTCGCTGGGGGGAAGTGGTGCAGGGAAATGTGTTTGTGTTTTTGACTTCAAGGTGTGTTACTCTTTGCCTGACCATCTCTGAATGTTACAGGAGAAGTCTCAAGGCAGTGTGCTGACCAGCGCTCGCTCCTGGGGGGTGAAGATAGTGGGTGTAGATGGTATCCTTTTATTTGCTGCACATTTGGGTTAATTGTTTTTGTATATTTATATATTTTAAGATAAATAAATAAATAATGTGGTTTGTAATGCTCTGCTGTGGCCAGATGAGGGCGCCACTTCCTCTTTAACTGACTGAGCTACAAGAAGTATTGTGTCTTTAACTTGATGATCAGAGTTCCTGAAGTTCGTGGACCAGCTGACTGTTGAGCTTTCAACTCGCAAGAGCACTGAGGTAATTCAGAGACTTGTTTGTTAATCTGGGAACAACCTTGGGGGGAGATGAAATTTTAATGATCATTACATCATCCTATCACACTGAACGTCAACGAACCATAAAAAGGCAGAAGCGCTGATGCAGCATGTACTGAAGGTGTTGATTAGAGCAGATCAAAGACCTGTCTCCTAACTGGTCTAGGAAACATGCACACCAAATAATCAGCCGAAAACTAAAAACACGAAACAGACAAACCAGGTAAAGATGCTGCTATGGAACAGGGCGTGGTCTCGGGGGTCACTCAGGGTTTTCTCTCAGTGAAAGGTGAGGCTGGACGGAGGAGGAGTTAAAACCGGATAGTATTTGTTCATATTATTTTGCCGGCTTGTGCACAGTGACTTCATAAAAACTCAAACAACGTTATAGATTACAGGAAGGAAGTTTGTCTGTGTGTCTTAACCAGGAATATTCACATCCCGAGTCTCAAAACCTGGATTAATCACGACCTGAGTGTCTAAACCTCGATTAATCACGACCTGAGTGTCTAAACCTCGATTAATCACGACCTGAGTGTCTAAACCTGGATTAATCACAACCTGAGTGTCTAAACCTGGATTAATCACAACCTGAGTGTCTAAACCTGGATTAATCACGACCTGAGTCTCTAAACCTGGATTAATCACGACCTGAGTCTCTAAACCTGGATTAATCACGACCTGAGTCTCTAAACCTGGATTAATCACGACCTGAGTCTCTAAACCTGGATTAATCACGACCTGAGTGTCTAAACCTCGATTAATCACGACCCGAGTCTCTAAACCTCGATTAATCACGACCCGAGTCTCCAAACCAGGATTAATCACGACCTGAGTGTCTAAACCTGGGTTAATCACGACCCGAGTCTCTAAACCTGGGTTAATCACGACCCGAGTCTCTAAACCTGGGTTAATCACGACCCGAGTCTCTAAACCTGGGTTAATCACGACCCGAGTCTCTAAACCTGGGTTAATTCCGGTCTTTGTATCTAAACTGGGTTTAATCCCAGTCTGTGGATCTGAACTGGATTTAATTACTGTCTGTTGATCTGGACCAGCATCAGTCAAAGTTTGTGGATCAAAATTGCAGTCTGTGGATCTGAACCGGGATTAATCACAGTCTGTGGATCTGAACCGGGATTAATCACAGTCTGTGGATCTGAACCAGCATCAGTCACAGTCTGTGGGTCTGAACCAGCATCAGTCACAGTCTGTGGATCTAACCCGGGCTTAAGCCCAGTCTGTGGATCTAAACCAGGGTTAATCAATTTGTGGATCTAAACCTGGATTATTGCCAGTCTGTGGATCCAAACCTGGATTAAAGTCCTGGTGTAAAGCACGGTAACTGTGGTTCTGTGTGTTCCGCCAGCTCTTCACTGATCCTGTTTTTATCTGTTTGTCATCCTAAACCAGAAGAAAGCAGGGGAAGCGTTCGGGCCGCGTGTCGTCAAAGGTAACGATAAATACACCGTGTTTATTAGTGTGGTAGTCTGTGCACTGTGTAGATGCTGTATGATATGTGTGCTAGATAACGGGTTGTACTGTATGGATGGTACCGTGTATATAACTGCCCCGTTTTCTGCCCTGCAGCCGGTGTTCTTAAAGCTGACTTCCTGAAAGTAGAGGACTCCAGCAGGTCAGTGCTTCCTCCACTCGCATGTGTGTTTAAACTTGAATATGGACAAATCATGGTGACGGGTTAGGGGGCTAATTTGCGTATTACAGCTGTCTGGGTTATCGGTATTGCGAAGACCCAAACCGTAATTGTACACCCAGACTAGCTACCGTGTTATTTAGTAGCTACTGAAAATGATTGTCATTTCTAATAAACTAACTTGTCTGGGACTCAGGTGTGGACCCACATCCTGGGTGTGTTGGCCCTCAGTAGGCTTGTCTGGCCATGTAGGTAGTGCAGGTGACATGTTGGTGTATCGGTTGTCTGACTCGAGTGAGGAAGAGTTTGCACCGGCCGCTTGCTAGCAGTATCCAGGGTTTAATCAAACAGTGAAAACGGCACCGGGAGGTCATCTTGATTGTCTTAAGTTCTGGGCAACTTGCTAACATGTTTCACATTTAAATAAATAATCAGCTTAGCGGGCCGGCACAGTAGCTGGTGGACCTGTGGTGGGATATTGAGAGAAATTCAGTTTCTACCCTCTTGGGTTGTGTGTTTTTATATTGTTATATATTTATATTATTAGGTCCTGATCAGTTTGTGTTGGAAGATCAAAGCATTGAAACATTAGACATGTAAACAGTGGCATAAACAGAAAGACGTCTGTGATAATATCTTCCTACATTCATTTCTATTGGCCACAAATAAGAAATAGTTACTGCTGTTAGTGGTGAAGTCAATAACGATGATGAACCTGTGGCTGTGCCTGTTTCACCGGCCTGTTTTCAGTGTCCAGGTCACTGGGGCTGAATCTGGCCAGGTCCGGAGTGTTCTCTGGGTTTCATAAGCTTTCAGCTCATGGCATGTCGCGAGGCTAACGTTTCAGCCCCTTGCGGCTATAGTTCGTTTAATTGAGTAGCTTTAGACCTCCATTAGCCAAATTGGATAAGGTCCAGTGGTGCAGGGGGACCCTTAAGGCCTTAGTCCTGTGGGTGGGTATCTGTTGCACCCCCTGCTAAACCTCCAGGCTTGATGGCGCATGCAGGGGGCCTGTTCAGCGTGAAAGGCCCTTTTCAACAGCTGTTAGCTAATGAAGAGAATTGTTGTTGTCTCCTCCGAGGTGTTTAGTGTGGATTTCAGAAATGGATCCTGTAAGAGCGCTTGGGCTGGTGGCCCTAGAGCTAACGTGGCCGACGGATGGGGCCTGGTTCGTGAAGCTGAATTAGCCATGTGCGTGGATTGTGCAAGATTGATGAGTTTTTAATTTTGAGGAACGGGTGGAGGTGGAGATGCGGGTGGGCAGATCCTGGGTTTAGACCTATTTGTCTGATTCCATCCCCTGACTAAATCTTCCCCAATCTGCTAGGCAGATATAGCCCAGCATCACTGTACAGCTCAGTACTCTTGGAGAAGAACACTGACTGCCACGTGTAGTGAGCGGTGAAGTTTGATTTTCCCGGACTGAGTGTGTTGCAGTCTTTTGGTGTGTGTTTTGGGTCATTAGCTTTAGTGGCTGTGATCCTGCAAGTTGTTGCACACGTTTCTCCAGGCTTCTTTTTCATGGTTAAACCTGCAGAAAGGCCGCGTGCCAGACTCTGAGAAACAAGGGTAGCGCTCACTATGAGTATATGTTATACATGTGTAATACATATGTGTCGTTGCAGCGAAAACAGACCCCTTTATTGTAGTTTGGTGTCCCCCGTTTTTCTGGTAGCTCCTTAGAGAGTAAGGTACATACCAGGTGGCCAGGAGCCAGACGAGCACGCATTATGGGTGGGTTTTTTTTTTTTTTTTTTTTTTTTTTTTTTTTTATTGCACCAATCTGTAATAGAGATGTTGTCTGGTCGGTGTAGCTCAGCAGATAACACCACTACACGCCAAGTAGCCACCACCACATGTGGGAGACTGGGGTTCGAAATACCATAGTGACTATGCTGTGCTACACCAATAAGAGTCCGTGGGCAAGACTTCTAACACTACACTGGCCCACCTGTAATATGATTAACCTTGTAAGTCGCTCTGGATAAGAGCGTCAGCTAAATAATGTAAATGTATTCAAAGGAAAAGTCATTCTCACTTTCTGACCTTCTGACTTCCGTGTGGTGAGCAGCTGGGTTTTAGCAGATGAGTCCAAATGCCTACAAAAACTCCAATATTTAGACTTGACCTGTAATTTTTAAACCCTGAAGTTAATACAACGTTCCCTGGGAATGATGCTGCCTGGCCCTGTCACAGTTTTACTGCTCCCAGTTACCGATTTCATTGTTTGAGTGTTTATGTCCCGAGGCTGTAGCCTAACCAGGCCTAAACATTTTGTGCTTGCATCCTTTTCAAGTAAGAGTTACAGATGGAGGAAAGCGTCTTAGGATTGTAATACAAATCCAAGAAAATGTTAGCGTTATTATAACAGTTGGTTGGTTCTAGTTGGTGTGTTCTGGTTGACACGTTTTGTGTGGTGTTTGAATACAGTTCAGTGTTTTATAAAGTACTTTGAAAAGTCTTAACATTTACATATCCTGTTTTTGAAGAGTAATGTTGGGCTGTTTAACGCTCATGTTTTCTATTTCAACAATAGGAAGTACAGGCCACTGCATTCCCAGTCTCTGATTTATCCCATGCTGAGATACATGAGCAAGTTCAGTCCTTTCGAGCCTCCTGCACCCCCACGGCCTGGAAAAAGGAAGGAGGGTGAACCCAGCAAAGACAAGCTAAGGTACTTCACTACAAATCACTTGCTTGTTGACCTACAGCCCTGGAAATAAATCAAAGCCCACTCCAGCTTCTTCTTAAATCAGCATCTCCACATGTACAGCAGGTTCTTAGTGAGGAACTGAAGGTTGGGTTCTAGCTTTACTGGCAGATACAGTGAGCGTCTGGTACATAAGAACAAGGTCAAGCAGCAAACACACTGGACAACACAGCTACAGACTGGCAGAGGGCCAAACCCACTCTCTACTGACCGTGATGAGCGCCACCTCATTCCAATGTCCCTTACCCACCGTAAGATGACCACAAGTGACCTACAGAAAGACTGGCGAGCGGTGGCTGGGGTGAAACGCACAGCGAGCATGGTTCTAAAAACAGGCTTCTGGAGGTCATTAGTGATTTTCTAAATACACAGATCTAATACAATATCTGATCTGGAGTTTGGGAGACATGGTTCCAGTAGGGTAGAGAATAAAACAGAACTGAGGGATTCTGGTCCAACACAAACCCCGAACCTGTACAGCTAGAGACACTGATCACTTTGAGGTGGCGTTTTGATTTTTTCTGAGCTGTACATCAGTCTTTAAGGAGGAGCGTAAATGCTGGGATACCAGCTCATTAACGTCCCTTGTGTTCTCTTGCAGGAAGAGCGAAGAGCCTATCAGTAGCTATGACAAACTCTCAGCTCCACTTCCACTAACACCTTCTCTCAAACTGCCACGCAAAAAGAGCTTGGGCTACTGCGAGTGCTGCCAGATAAGCTACAAAGATCAGGATGAGGTGAGGGGCATCAGTGTAACTTTGATAAATCATTAACTGTAATTGATTTAATAGGGTGTGGGTATAAAGTATGTCTATTACCTGTAACAGGGTACTTAAATATGAGCAAACAGTTAATATCATTTAGTTATTTAACTGAAGGTAACTTTTGAAGACAAATTTGTCGTATGTCTGTTTGTTTGTTTGTTCAGTCAGTTCATTTTGACCTTTTATATGTACCTGGCAAATAACCAGAAGGGTCCTTAAGAAAAGTTCCCATCTTACACTGTACTCACATAAGCCATTGCCACATCCTCCTGTTGCTTTACTCCTACAGCATGTCATATGGGTTATGTGGACTAAAACATTCTAGCAAAGGTGCGTCAAAAACAGATATGAGCCCACAGTGAGAGAGTTTGGAACGTTGCATTTGATCAAAAGCATCAGGCTTTGACTGGGCCACTCTAGTGTGTTAACCCTTTTGGTCTAAAACCACACCAGTAGGCCTGTATTACTAAGAGTGCAGCAGTGATATTGCGATGTTGAGATACAAAACTGTGAAGATGTGAAATTATGCCATCTAATGCCGTTACTTTGTACGTTCATACCATGGAGATGTTGGCAAAATTTGATAGTGGTTCCTCTAGTGTGCCCGGGTGGCATTTGTGGCAGATGTGCAGCAATATGATTGTCATCATTTTTCTTTTATTTTTAATTTTGTCGAATGTAACCCTACTGCATTGTGCGCACGGTGTTTTGAATTGAGTTGTGGGTTGAGTGTTTTGGTAAATACAGGGGTTGGACAATGAAACTGAAACACCTGTCATTTTTAGTGTGGGAGGTCTCATGGCTAAATTGGACCAGCCTGGTGGCCAATCTTCATTAACTGCACATTGCACCAGTAAGAGCAGAGTGTGAAGGTTCAGTTAGCAGGTAAGAGCACAGTTCTGCTCAAAATACTGCAATGCACACAGCATTATGGGTGACATACCAGAGTTCAAAAGAGGACAGATTGTTGGTGCACGTCTTGCTGGCGCATCTGTGACCAAGACAGCAAGTCTTTGTGATGTATCAAGAGCCACGGTATCCAGGGTAATGTCAGCATACCACCAAGAAGGACGAACCTCCACCAGCATCACGTAGTGACCTGGCCACTATCCTGCAAGAAGAATGGCTTAAACTCCCTCTGACCACTGTGCAGGACTTGTATATGTCATTCCCAAGACCAACTGACGCTGTATTGGCCGCAAAAGGAGGCCCTACACCATACTAATAAATGATTGTGGTCTAAAACCAGGTGTTTCAGTTTCATTGTCCAACCCCTGTATATGCCTGGACAAAGCAGTAGGATGTCGCTAACGTTGGGCAAGTAACCTGACGTGTAAAAGGCGTAATCAGCGTTTTGGTAAAAGAACTAGGAGAGAATTAGAGAGGACTAACTTGCTGTTGAACCAGCCTGCTGAATATGTTAATTAATGGGGGTTCATGGTTAAGAAGTGGCTGGGGAGGTGGTGCTATTTTTAATAATCGCGTTTTTGTAACTGCAGAATGTTGCACTTATTTTGGATATTGCTCCAGTCTGGGTAAATCACTGCTGTTACAGTTTGTGTTGGAAGTTGAATCGTGAGCAGTCAAAACATCTTACTCCAGGATTTTAGTCTGAGTTTGGCTCTAACTGCAAAAACGTCTGCGCCCAGCGTTCTTCCTGAAGCATGAATAGCTTCTAACCACAAGTCTACACCCTTCCTACTGTCCCTGGTCTCCTCTAATGTCAGATGCACACCTTTAATGAGAATAGAAAGTTAACTGTGTAAATGAGTAGCAGGGTTTTTATAGGTTGCTGCTGCCAGTGGAAGGAAACGGAATATTTCGTTGATTGTTCACAGCTAATTTGGGTTCATGTTTTATGCCAGGTATTTAAAATGTGTTTGTTACTCTAGTAAATTGGTCAATTCTCTACCAACACTGTAGGAAATGGGAAACAAGATGGTCCATCAGGTCCTTTTTCTGTAGACCAAATCTAATCAATTTGATGAGTTTGAGAAATAACGGTCTCGTGCCGAGTTTGATGTGTCCGTCATCTCAGTTTGTGTTCTGTTTTGTTTTACAGCACTTGCATTCGGATCTCCATCGCCGCTTTGTTAAGGACGTAAAAAATTACGCTGTTGTAGACCAGCTGGTGGCAGGCTTGGTTGCTGGTTTTTCATGTATTCCGAATCGACAAGATGACAAGCTGCTGATGAGGTGGGAACCGGATCCAGCTTTTATCATAATTATGGTGGCTTTTTTTGACGTATGTGTTTTTTTTATAAATACTGCTCTCATTATGAATTTTGTCGGTCTTCCAGGTTGTCGAGTTTCTCTCCGGCACATTTGAATCATTCTGACGAGATGATGCTACAGACCCAAAGTGAAACTGGGAGAGTCCCCCTGACGACTGCAGATCACGGCTCTGATCAGATATCACCAAGCATGGGTGCGGACGCTGGGAATGTCAATGGCTTTGAACTTGTTGATGACGTTCCACTTCGACTGCAGGAACCTGCCTTGGCTCCATCACCTCATACTTCCCTTGAAGCCAAATCTGTGGATGAGGTTCTCCATCCAGCCATAGAACCTCAACCTGAAGCTCATCTTCCCAGTCCCTGCCCAGAGGACATTTCCTGTGCCGTTCCTGATAATGAACTACTGCCACAAATTCCAAGCCCTGTTCCGTGTTCTCCAGAGAAGGTGGAGTTGGGAAGTCTTGTAGCCAGTAATGCAAAGGATCTGGCGAAGTGTACCGTTCCAAGACTTTGTCCTAGCCCAGTTCCTTCACCACAGCTGAGACTTGATGAGAATAAAGGTTTGCCAACTTGCTCGAATGGTCTCAAACAGCAACTCGATGACTGCCGTGGTGAAGAAGCTGCTGTTGTTGAGGAAGGAGACACTCTGGTGGTGGTGGAGCAAGCAGAGTTGCCTTCAAATGTGAAGTTGACAGGAGGCACTGAGAGAAAGTCCTCGGTGGAAGACTCTTCTTGCTCCACATCATCTTGTCACCCCATAAACCTGTCCGCAAAAGCGAACCCTAGGAAACGTAGCCGATCTTTCACCCATAGTCCCAAGGTTTCCAAGAGGATGAGGACTAAAGTGTGGTCAGATCCCACCGATAAGAACAGCGCTGTCAGCGTGACATGCGATTATCCACCATTTGTTGGTTCTGGAGTTCTGCCCGTGGCCGAGAAACCTAATGACACAGAGGTAAACGACTCTAACGGTACACATGAACCTTGCACGCAGGATTTGCTGCCTGATCCTCTTTCAGCTGCACGGATTTGTAGCCTCACCAGTACAGCTGTTCCAGAGGGTCATCTGTTCCATCCACAGAGCCACCACAGCAGCTGTGGAGCTCAGGATAAGCAGGTAACAGAGCAGTACCTAAACGGAGCACCCAAGTTGGAATCCTGTGGTGGTACTGGTGAGCTCTCATCAGAGCTGGGTCCTCCTCAGTTGTACCCGTTCTACCATGACGATATCCACCAGCAGCGCCCTCTTTTCCCTGACCCTCCGAGTCTCATCCCTGCCGTCCCCCTACCTTCTCTTTCTGAAAAGGTTGCCAGACCCCTTGCAAGCCAGGCTTCCAGCGCTTCCCTCCTTTCCCAGTCCTTTTCGTCCGTTTGCATCGATTCCGCCCTCATCCCAGACTTCACCTTTTCCCCGGTCTCTTCCGAATCGGACTGGGACTCAGGCCTGCTGTCCCGGTTAGCACCTGCGGTCCACCTCCAGCCCAGAGACGGAAACTGTGAGGTTGACCTAGGACTGTTGCTGCAAAGGTCATGTGCCGGAGTGCAGGATGGAAGCTACGCCTCACAACTGTGTTCTGTACTGCAGCCCACCATTCCCTCCTCCACGAGTTTTGGAGACACAATGAATAGAAACACACTTTACAGACCTATTGAGACAATGGACAGACGGATGGTTCAGAGTCTCGGAGTGTAGTCGGTGAAACTGAACCCATCATGACGTTCTGCCTTCTCTGATGCTAAGTGTGTTGTGCTAGTTTTAGCATTCTAATGAAAGCTAATGTTGGGAATTCCTTCTCCTCTTGTATCGTGGATGCTTTATCATCTCGCTGGTTCATGGGCTGGAGGAACCCTTTCTAGAAGAGGTCAAGGGAACCAAGTTCTGTGGCATTACATATCGAAGCAGCTTTTGGAACCTTAGCAATTCCTAAAATCTTTACAGAGTAAAGAGCACTTATGAGACAGTACAGCATCTCGTGTTCAGAACGTTCAGTACTTTGGCTAGCAGCGAATTCAAATAATTGGCTGCACATTTGGGCAACTCCAGTGCCTGTTTTTTGTCCACCCTGCTTATCTGAATGCTTGGAGTCCTTCTGCTGTCCACACCTCCTCTAACGACCTTTTGACTGGACTGGGCAGCGAACGCCGCCTCCTCCCCTTTGTGTCCTGCAGATTCACTTGGGTCTTTTCATCAGCAGTATCCCGGAACAGTCGCTAGTATTGAGAATTTAATGAGGCTTCTCTGGAGGGGGCATTACTCAATTAGTTTAAGTGCTGTGTCTGGCCCCATTCCCATTTCCAGCCAGCGGTGGAGGTGGAATGGAGGTACAGGATGTAGGGAATAGACCGTCAACTCAGCAGCGTCCCAGCTGCGAGCAGGACGGCCGTACTTGACTAATAACTGGATGATTTGATGCGCCTGTCCTCGACCGAAAGTCTTTGCGGTTTTTGGGAGTCGTTGGGAGGGGCTGGGGGTCCGGCATACTTATGAAATATTGCAGCGCAAGGCGCAGCATGATGACTGTTAGCATGGGAAGATTGGTTTACACTGCGTGTGGTTTTGTGTGGAACGTGTGAAGTGTATGTTTGAAGTGTTGCCGGTCTCTGCAGAAGCACATGAGTTCTCTGAAACCTGGGGTGATCCAGCTTGGAGGCATGTTGAGGTGTACCAAATTTGGGACTAGATACCCTAAATTGTACTGGTACAGAGGTTCTCTAAACACCGGATGAGAGTCACACGGTGGAAGCAGTAAGCAGGTAGCTGTTTTGGGTCAGTGTAAGGTGCTTGGAGTGAAATCTCCTTTACTACTGTAAACCATTAATGATGAAACTCTGCGGGGTGATTGAGAAGATGGCGCTGTCGTCTTCTGAGTGCTAACACATGAGCGTTATCATGCCCACTGTGAATTTGCTCTTGGTGTCTTGTTTGAGTTGGTACCTCAGATTGTACCGGGTGATAAAGCAATCTCTCCGAATCCTTACTGAGGAAAAACGAGACCATTGTCTCTTGGGGTTGGTCAAGTGCTTCCCCATCTCCGTAGCTGTGGTCTTGACCAACTGTGCGTTATAACCGCCTCATGTTTTGGTATTATTTGACAGAGTTTGACATTTTTTTCAGGAATTGAGGTGCAGCTAAGTTTGAGGTGTTTGATGTGCAGCTGATTTAGATTTTTTTTTTTAATCTTTTATTTTTGATTTTATTATTTTTATAAGGTTTAGGAAACATTTTATACCTTCTAGCTTACAAACGTGTAGGTTTTGTATTGGAAACTCATTAAAGTCTGTGGTGATGTCTGAGATTTCATGTTGTTTATCATTTCATTAAAACTATGGGTTATATAAAGTGTATAAATGAACTGGGCTGGAATAAAAGTGATCACATGACCAGTTTTTCAGACTGCACTATATAAGCTCACAAAAGTTGGTCACGTGTCACTGTAACGTACCTAATAGCAGGTATACATACCTTCATGAGCACCTGGGGCAGCTGAGATTTGGTTAGGTGCTGACTGGGGCTTAAAGGTTCTTTAACTTTTATTATGAAATTGCAGTTTAAAAAAGGGCAATATTCGAAACGTAAATGAGCCTATAGGCTGTTTGATGAGCTTTGTCTTATATATGCTGATAACTTAGACGCCAGAGTAACTTACACGGTTCATCATATTACAGGGAGGCCAGCGTAGTGTTGGGAGTATTGCCCAAGGACTCTTATTGGTGTAGCTCAGCAAAGTCACCCCAGGAATCATAGCCCATGTCCATGTCTCCCACACGTGGTGTTATCTGCTGAGCTTCACCAACTATGAGCTAGACCAATCTGAGACTGCCAGACAACTATATGCTGCGACATCGCAACCACAGCTAACTGCGAAAGGTTGGTACTCCGGTCTTACTGAGTAAGTACCAGGCCTGGACTTCAGCTCCCAGAAATAACTGATTGATTAATTAATGCTTGGTTAATTAGATATTCCTCCCAAATCGTTCAGCCCTAGACTGGACAAGTTTCAGGATGTAGGCCACATCAGTGTTCAGCCGCCAGTTGGGCTGGATTTGGCGGATCTGGTGTGTTTTGCTGGTTGTTGCAGGTGATCCCGCGGGTTTTCAGGAGGATTTCAATCTGGGAATTTTGCAGGACAGTTAAGATGGGTGGATACCCCTGAATTCTCCACATTTGCAACCTGGTCCACTGGACCATTTGGGAACCGTCATCTTGGGATACAGGGGTCCCAAGGAATGTTCTGATCCCTTGGTAAGATGACGAGCGAAAGGAAAATCCAGCAGCTCAATGTTGACGCCAACAGATTTACTGTCGACTCAACCAAAGCACGATTTCCTGACTGGGGAGTTTGTTTTAAGCTACTAGTTGGGCGTTTCTGGGGAGCTCTGCGGGACTTCAGCAGCTTTATATTAAGAAGGTGTGATGGTTTTTGATATCAACCAACCTTCCTGTTCAAGCTTGGGTTAGACAAGTATCCACAGATACTTGTCTTGGTTCAGATCTGAGCTAGTCTTGCAGGCCAGACTTCTCCATCAGAGTGTTTCATCACTTAGCACAATCTGTGAAGATTGAACCATCAGGCTCAACTGTGAAGTCATCATTCGGGAGCGACCCCTCATTGCTGTTTCACTCCATTAATTCCGTCTCCTGGTTGAAGCCACCGAAGGGACTTCTCACAGAAGAATGCTTTTCCCTACATGTCCTTTCTCGTCTGTGCTGCTGGGTGTGGGTTCACCTCAGTCTGGCTTTCTCAAAAATGTTTGATTCCTTAATTGTTTGGACCTTAAGAAATTCCTTCACTTCCTGTGGAAATCCTACACTGTAAATCGTCCTGGGGATATGTAGGCGGGGCCGGTTTCCTTAACGCATATCTCAGCTCAGTAAACCGGTGTGTGCAGTAACCGCTGTTCACAGTGCTGAACCCCAACCATTTGCCTTAGCAAACAAGCAGCGCTACAGTTCCAGACCCACATGCCCCTGCCTTTCCCCAGATTTTCGTTTTTCTCCCTGAGGTCCGATCCAACATTTACACGGCGCTTTGTGTACCGAGGCAATGGCCAAAGCATGATCAATGTTTATCTGTTGCTTTGCATGCAGTTCAGCATTTCCACCAGAGAGGGCTCCAAATCCCCAAGTCTTATATAGTGCAGCTTTAAACTCCATAGCTTAATCAATCGATAGATCAGTCAGTCAACGTGTATTTGTATAGCGCTTTTTACCACCAATGCCAGAGACGACAAGAGGGGCAAGGATAAACGGCCTTTGGAGGAACCAGGCGTTTGTGTACCAAAGCAAATCACCCGATACCGCTTACCCAACAAACCAATTTCCACACAGTCTAATATTTGGGTCCAGTCATAAGAAGCACAAGCATTGGCCACCGAACCGCCAAATGCTGTCATTTTATTGGCTCCCTGCCGAAACATGTCTTCATGAATTAGGGCAGGTCATGCAAATGATATGTAAATGATATGTAAATGATATGTAAATGGGGTGCAGGTTCATTTGTGCCCCGAACCAAAGTTTTATAAATCGGATGGAGAGTAGTTTGTGCACCAGTCCATCGTTATGCAACTTTGGGTCAAAACCAGGGGCCACATTACGACGTGCAGAAGTGAACACGCTGTAGATGCACCCCAACTATGAATCAAATGGGATCTCTAGATTCCTAAACCCCGTTAATCCCAGTTCCAGGTGATGTAATCGGAGAACGAGGTGGGTATTCTGCAGCCTCCGAGCTCCTCCTCGGCATGTTCTAATTAAAGAGAACTACTAAAAGCAGTGACAGCCTGTGGGGTGGAGCTCATAATACAACTCCCTCACAGGCACTGCGTCTCCTTCTGGCTCAGCCTGCTCCACTCTGCCTCCCGTTTGAGGGTCTGCTGTATTGAGGGCTGTCACAGAGTTATTAGTGGGAAGTGGACGAGGACAATAAACCCCTTTGACAGCGAGCGCTGGCGATAGCGATCCTCGGGAGTGCCACGTTTAGCAGGGTGGAGGAAGCAGCACAGTGGTGTTAGTTCCACCTTCGATGAATGAGATGCAGCTACTTCCAGTGGTGGTGCTGGGAAGCTGAGGTGTAGATGTCTACAACACCATCATACTCTCATCGTCAAAGGAATAGTTGCACAAGTAGCTGCACCCAGAAGAATCCACCCACCGGAATGAAACTTGGTGGGTGGGTTTGAGGTCGTGAGACAGTCAATTGATTTGAGTTTCACGCTCCGCCGTGCATGTGACACTAGCAAGGACTGGCCTTAGCGCTGTACCTGACTGACCCAGCAGCCACGACTGTAGACGGTCAGCGAGAAGTGATACCCTCCATGAGTCCTCCTGTTAGTGCAGCACCATTGGCGGACAGCTGCACCACGCAGGACTACATACCAATCCGTTACCACGACTGTCCTTAACACCACGTCACCAAAGACTGGAATGGAGTGAATCAGAATGGCAGCTGGTCATCTTCAGTGACCACGGTGCCTCCACCCACAGATTGGTTGGGTGGTCTCCACCAGGACTAAAGCAGGACTCGAGTCCTGCTTTAGTCCTGGTGGAGACCACCCAACCAATCTGTGGGTGGAGGCACTGTGGTCAGCACCAAGATGAACGGTTTATTGTTAAGGCCTGGTGTCACTCCACCTCCACCCCTACCGCACCATCTGCAGGAACTGTGTGAGGATATTCAAGCTGCATGGGATGGATTATCACAGGACACCATTAGGAACCTCTACAGCTCCATACCGAGACGTCTGGCATGTTGGGTTAACAAACACGGCGGCCCGACGCCATACTGAGAGACAGACTTCTGTATGTGTAGCTCAATAAATATTGATCATATCAGTCTAAATGTATCATCAGTTATTGATCCTGGTCACCTTTATCTTCCTTCCCAACCGACCTGCCCTCCCACACCTCCTTCGGGGTGCAGTTGTTCTATTGATGATGAGTGTACATACAGCATATCGTCCCTGTCCAAAGAAAAACAGGTATCTCCAAAATGGTAACTTTACAGGAGAGGCCAAAAACCTCTTTTAATTTGAATGGAAGTCAATGGAACCAGACGTCTTTCCAAGCAGTGTTGGGCCGTTTCTGTTGGTCCAATCCTTATGAAAGTTCCACACAGTGTAAACAGCAGCTCATGTGATCAAATGAGGCATAAAAGTAAAAATCAACAAAAATGGAGATACATGTTTTTCTTTGGACAGCGACGATATACAGTGTGTTCTCTGTAGAGATGTATAGAGGTATAGACATATAAAACTGTATATATAATTTATAGAGTAGATAAGATTCACTTTGGTATCCATAAATTATTGAGGCGCATTTAAAAGAACAGAGTAATGGTGGTACAATGAATATATAAGTATATAATCTATATATAAATCTATATTAATGAATTATGAATGATTTATTCTAAACAGAGGAAAGCCCGCAGCTTATTAGGCCAATAATAATCAGGAATAATAATAATTCTTTCGCAGCTCATTCAGTTCCTTATTAAACCGCCATGAGTCAGTCGGAGTGCGGCTCTAACGCTGCATAATCCAACTTACATAAGCCCACACAACACTTCACCAGAGCAAATGTCGGCCAGAGCCATCACACACACACCGTGGAATCTGTGCGGCAGCGATGAACTCATGCAACTAAGAGCCGAGCGGATCAAATATTCCAGCGCTCAGCAATATCTGCCTTATGACTGAGTCTAAAGGAGCCGGATCGATCTCCGCAGTGCCCTTCAGTTAATGCACTTACACCCAGAACTCACCAGAGCCCGTGTGCCCTCAGCTGTAACTGTGCACGCACTCTGCCGTTTCAGCACACCAGCACTGCAGGGGTCCGACCGTCTGAGACCACCTAAACAATATGGATTTGTTCATTCAAACCTGAATGAGACAGTGTTAGTAAAAATGAATATTCATGAATATTCATAAGTCTTTTCAAACGTTCTGTGTTATTTCAGGGTTGAGATGGAAAGGGGTATTCTGGGTGGGCTGGCGGGTGAGAGGTCAAGTCTGATGGACAAATGTCTGGGACCACCAATACATTCAGTATGATAGATACAGTATGTGTTGTGGGCCGACTGGGGCCCAAGGGCACTGACCGGGAAAACCTCAACGAGACCCCAATACACACACACACCAACACCCAACACGAGTCACCATGCTTCCTCCATTTACACATAAAGGAACCAAGACGGAACATGAACAGGGCTTACTCAGCCCTCTCTCCAGAGGGTGCCGTGTAGCCCACATGTGCTCCGTCCTCTCCTCCACACTGGAGAGACTCGGTTTATTAAGGCACAAGGCCACGACTTCCGGACCCGCATACCTGTGCGTGGTCAATGGGGATCACGTGCCCACTCTTTGAGGGGAAGGCAGTGATTCTGAGAGTCACCAGAGCGTCGCCTGAACACGAGCTTAAACTGAACCTGCCTCTTAAACTGAACCTGCCTCTTAAACTTTTTTTCCTCGTTCCTTTAACTATTGGAGCTTTTTTTCTAAAGCCCAAAGTTCACACCAGAGGCAGAACCTCTCTCCCACAGAGACCACTGTTCTCAGCTGCCTGAACTGCCTCGTTAGAGTTCCAGCCCGTTCCTCCGTTCCTCCACAGTCCTTATTCCCCGCCTACTGGAAAGACTTTTATTGAGTTACTGTACACCAACACACTACTTACAGCACACTAACGCATTACACTTACTGAGTTACTGTACACCAACACAGTACTTACAGCACACTAACGCATTACACTTACTGAGTGACTGTACACCAACACACTACTTACAGCACACTAACACATTACACTTACTGAGCTACTGTACACCAACACACTACTTACAGTACACTAACACCCTACACTTACTGAGTTACTGTACACCAACACACTACTTACAGCACACTAACACATTACACTTACTGAGCTACTGTACACCAACACACTACTTACAGCACACTAACACATCACACTTACTGAGTTACTGTACACCATCACACTAACACATTACACTTACTGAGCTACTGTACACCAACACACTACTTACAGTACACTAACACCCTACACTTACTGAGTTACTGTACACCAACACACTATTTACAGTACACTAACACCCTACACTTACTGAGTTACTGTACACCATCACACTACTTACAGTACACTAACACATCACACTTACTGAGTTACTGTACACCAACACACTACTTACAGCACACTAACACATTACACTTACTGAGTTACTGTGCATCAACACACTACTTACAGCACACTAACGCATTACACTTACTGAGTTACTGTACACCAACACACTACTTACAGTACACTAACACATTACACTTACTGAGTTACTGTACACCAACACGCTACTTACAGCACACTAACGCATTACACTTACTGAGTTACTGTACACCAACACGCTACTTACAGCACACTAACACATCACACTTACTGAGTTACTGTACACCATCACACTAACACATTACACTTACTGAGCTACTGTACACCAACACACTACTTACAGTACACTAACACCCTACACTTACTGAGTTACTGACATACACACCAACACACACTATTTACAGTACACTAACACCCTACACTTACTGAGTTACTGTACACCATCACACTACTTACAGTACACTAACACATCACACTTACTGAGTTACTGTACACCAACACACTACTTACAGCACACTAACACATTACACTTACTGAGTTACTGTGCATCAACACACTACTTACAGCACACTAACACCCTACACTTACTGAGTTACTGTACACCAACACACTACTTACAGTACACTAACACATTACACTTACTGAGTTACTGTACACCAACACGCTACTTACAGCACACTAACGCATTACACTTACTGAGTTACTGTACACCAACACGCTACTTACAGCACACTAACACATTACACTTACTGAGTTACTGTACACCATCACACTACTTACAGCACACTAACACATTACACTTACTGAGTTACTGTACAACAACACGCTACTTACAGCACACTAACACATTACACTTACTGAGTTACTGTACACCATCACACTACTTACAGCACACTAACACATTACACTTACTGAGTTACTGTACAACAACACGCTACTTACAGCACACTAACACATTACACTTACTGAGTTACTGTACACCATCACACTACTTACAGCACACTAACACATTACACTTACTGAGTTACTGTACACCGACACACTACTTACAGTACACTAACACATTCCACTTACTGAGTTACTGTACACCAACACGCTACTTACAGCACACTAACGCATTACACTTACTGAGTTACTGTACACCATCACACTAACACATTACACTTACTGAGTTACTGTACACCAACACACTACTTACAGCACACTAACACATTACACTTACTGAGTTACTGTACACCAACACACTACTTACAGTACACTAACACCCTACACTTACTGAGTTACTGTACACCAACACACTACTTACAGCACACTAACACCCTACACTTACTGAGTTACTGTACACCAACACGCTACTTACAGCACACTAACACATTACACTTACTGAGTTACTGTACACCATCACACTACTTACAGCACACTAACACATTACACTTACTGAGTTACTGTACAACAACACGCTACTTACAGCACACTAACACATTACACTTACTGAGTTACTGTACACCATCACACTACTTACAGCACACTAACACATTACACTTACTGAGTTACTGTACACCGACACACTACTTACAGTACACTAACACATTCCACTTACTGAGTTACTGTACACCAACACGCTACTTACAGCACACTAACGCATTACACTTACTGAGTTACTGTACACCATCACACTAACACATTACACTTACTGAGTTACTGTACACCAACACACTACTTACAGCACACTAACACATTACACTTACTGAGTTACTGTACACCAACACACTACTTACAGTACACTAACACCCTACACTTACTGAGTTACTGTACACCAACACACTACTTACAGCACACTAACACATCACACTTACTGAGTTACTGTACACCAACACGCTACTTACAGTACACTAACACATTACACTTACTGAGTTACTGTACACCAACACGCTACTTACAGTACACTAACACATTACACTTACTGAGCTACTGTACACCAACACACTACTTACAGCACACTAACACATCACACTTACTGAGTTACTGTACACCAACACCCTACTTACAGCACACTAACACATTACACTTACTGAGTTACTGTACACCAACACACTACTTACAGCACACTAACACATTACACTTACTGAGTTACTGTACACCAACACACTGTACACCAACACACTACTTACAGCACACTAACACATTTCACTTACTGAGTTACTGTACACCAACACACTACTTACAGTACACTAACACATTACACTTACTGAGTTACTGTACACCAACACGCTACTTACAGCACACTAACACATTACACTTACTGAGTTACTGTACACCAACACGCTACTTACAGTACACTAACACATTACACTTACTGAGTTACTGTACACCAACACACTACTTACAGTACACTAACACATTACACTTACTGAGTTACTGTACACCAACACGCTACTTACAGCACACTAACACATTACACTTACTGAGTTACTGTACACCAACACGCTACTTACAGTACACTAACACATTACACTTACTGAGTTACTGTACACCAACACACTACTTACAGTAAACTAACACATACACTCACTGAGTTACTGTACACCAACACACTACTTACAGTACACTAACACATACACTTACTGAGTTACTGTACACCAACACACTACTTACAGTACACTAACACCCTACACTTACTGAGTTACTGTACACCAACACGCTACTTACAGTAAACTAACACATCACACTTACTGAGTTACTGTACACCAACACACTACTTACAGCACACTAACACATTACACTTACTGAGTTACTGTACACCGACACACTACTTACAGTACACTAACACATTACATGTTAAGAACAGTCGTAATAGAAGAGTTCTTCTTCAAGGGTTCTGTTATTATAAGCAGTGCTAGTTTGTTGTAAATGGTTCCACACGGTCTACGTTAATCTGAAGAACCATTTCACCCCGCCATATTATATGACCGGTATACAGAACCATTGTCTTTATTAAAGAACCCTTAAAGAACCATCGTTCTGTAGGAGTGTATATATGCACGTAACCGGTGTACGTTTAAGTGTGAGTGGGTGGGGCGTTCGGTCCCCCCACCACCCCTCTCTCTCTCTCTCTCTCTCTCTCTCTCTCTCTCTCTCTCTCTCTCTCTCTCTCTCTCTCTCTCAGTTCATCATGTCCTTCCCTCGCTGAGGCTCTATCCTCCGACCCCTCTCTCCTTCTTCTCTCCTCCTCATCTGTGCGTTTGATTTCTCCTCCAGCGCCCCCCTCCTCCTCCTCCTCCTCCTCCTCCTCTCCTCGTCCTCCGTGATGCCGGTTATAGGCAGGTAAATCCAGGCTGTCGGACCCCCCGGTTGTGGTTGTGCTGGGATTCGGGCTCGGCTCTGCGCTCCGGAGACTGCGGGACTATGTGAGCGCCATGCCGGCTTTGCCCTGCCTCCTCTGGGCCACTCTGGCCGCGCGCCTCGCCGTCGCAGGTAAGCGCGGAGGAGCTGCAGCGTTTATTAGTATGTAGCTTTAGCTCTTTTCCGTAGCGCCGTTTTTCTGGCCTCGCCACCTCGGTGGGCTTTCCCAGCCTCGCCTGTGCCCACTGCACATCTTTCACGAAGCTGAAGTTGGCCTCGTATTAGAATTTTCAGTTCCACCTTAAAACGCTCAGCATTTCTGCTGCACCATTTAAGGTGGAACGGGGAATTCGAATGCTGCCACTAGTGCTCATGTGAACTAGCGCACTTGTTGGCCTTACTTGCTACCTTTCTGTGAGAAAGTGATAGAAAACGGCCTGCATAAAATAAGTGCGTCCCTCCGGTTGCCCCCCAGATCAGTGTGGTCCTGCACTGCAGAGTTGCCACTCTTGCCTGCTCCGGCACACCTGACTGAACTTAGCAGCTCCGTTAGGCTCAAACAGCTGTCAGGAGTTCCCCGACCACCAGGGGGCGCCCCGACCAATACGTTGAATTAATTAGTATGGAATTCAGTTCAACGACACACGTGTCAAATAAACAGATCTGCATCCTGTTAAGATGAGCTGTCAGTGAATATTAGCATACAGTACAAATATATAGTCTATTGCTATGCTAAGCTTGACTGTTAGCATATGCTAGTTACTGCTACTGAGTGCTGAATAGTAACTGCTGCTGAGTGCCGATTGGTTGGCATTAGTTGGCACTGCTGCTGAGTGCTGATAAGTTGGTATTACTGCTACTGAGTGCTGATTAGTTACTGCTACTGAATGCTGATTAGTTACTGCTACTGAGTGCTGATTAGTTGGTATTACTGCTACTGAGTGCTGATTAGTTACTGCTACTAAGTGCTGATTAGTTATTGCTACTGAATGCTGATTAGTTACTGCTACTGAGTGCTGATAAGTTGGTATTACTGCTACTGAGTGCTGATTAGTTACTGCTACTAAGTGCTGATTAGTTACTGCTACTGAATGCTGATTAGTTACTGCTACTGAGTGCTGATTAGTTACTGCTACTGAGTGCTGATTAGTTACTGCTACTGAATACTGATTAGTTACTGCTACTGAGTGCTGATTAGTTGGTATTACTGCTACTGAGTGCTGATTAGTTACTGCTACTAAGTGCTGATTAGTTATTGCTACTGAATGCTGATTAGTTACTGCTACTGAGTGCTGATTAGTTACTGCTACTGAATGCTGATTAGTTACTGCTACTGAGTGCTGATTAGTTACTGCTACTAAGTGCTGATTAGTTACTGCTACTGAATGCTGATTAGTTACTGCTACTGAGTGCTGATTAGTTACTGCTACTGAGTGCTGATTAGTTACTGCTACTGAATACTGATTAGTTACTGCTACTGAGTGCTGATTAGTTGGTATTACTGCTACTGAGTGCTGATTAGTTACTGCTACTAAGTGCTGATTAGTTACTGCTACTGAATGCTGATTAGTTACTGCTACTGAGTGCTGATAAGTTGGTATTACTGCTACTGAGTGCTGATTAGTTACTGCTACTAAGTGCTGATTAGTTACTGCTACTGAATGCTGATTAGTTACTGCTACTAAGTGCTGATTAGTTACTGCTACTGAATGCTGATTAGTTACTGCTACTGAGTGCTGATTAGTTACTGCTACTGAATGCTGATTAGTTACTGCTACTGAGTGCTGATTAGTTGGTATTACTGCTACTGAGTGCTGATTAGTTACTGCTACTAAGTGCTGATTAGTTACTGCTACTGAATGCTGATTAGTTACTGCTACTGAGTGCTGATTAGTTACTGCTACTGAGTGCTGATTAGTTACTGCTACTGAATGCTGATTAGTTACTGCTACTGAGTGCTGATTAGTTACTGCTACTGAGTGCTGATTAGTTACTGCTACTAAATACTGATTAGTTATGGCTACTGAGTGCTGATTAGTTACTGCTACTGAATGCTGATTAGTTAGGGCTACTGAATGCTGATTAGTTACTGCTACTGAGTGCTGATTAGTTACTGCTACTGAATGCTGATTAGTTGGTATTACTGCAACTGAGTGCTGATTAGCATTATTGCTACTGAGTGCTGATTAGTTACTGCTACTGAGTGCTAATTAGTTACTGCTACTGAGTGCTGATTAGTTACTGCTACTGAATGCTGATTAGTTGGTATTACTGCTACTGAGTGCTGATTAGCATTATTGCTACTGAATGCTGATTAGTTACTGCTAAGGGCTGATTGGTTGACATTCAGGCTACTGAGCACTGATTGGTTACCTTTACTGCTCCTGACTACTGATTAGTTAGCATTACTGCTCCTGAGTACTGATTAGTTAGCATTACTGCTCCTGAGTGCTGATTGGTTAACATTACTGCTCCTGAGTGCTGATTGGTTACCATTACTGCTCCTGAGTACTGATTAGTTAGCATTACTGCTCCTGAGTACTGATTAGTTAACATTACTGCTCCTGAGTGCTGATTGGTTACCATTACTGCTCCTGAGTGCTGATTGGTTACCATTACTGCTCCTGAGTACTGATTAGTTAGCATTATTGCTCCTGAGTACTGATTAGTTAGCATTATTGCTCCTCAGTACTGATTGGTTAGCATTACTGCTCCTCAGTACTGATTGGTTAGCATTACTGCTCCTGCGTGCTGAAAGGTAGGCATTATTTATTCATTATTATTGCTGTTAGTTGCTGCTACTGGTGGCTGATTGGCTGGCGTTACTGCCACTGAGCACTAATTGGTTAGCATTGCTGCTATTGAGCAGTGATTGATTGGCATTACTGCTACTGAGTGCTGATTGGTTAGCATTAGGGGCCGTCTCTAGGGGCTGTGTTTTACTGTAGCAGTTTATTCAGACCAAGACAAAGTATGACCATATAAACCTAGGCTTTGATTGTTCACAGTGGCCTGTTCAGATGTACCGTGTGAGGCACCAAAATGAAGAGTGTACAGAACATCCAACTACAGCTCAACCTGCCAATCAAAACACCTTCACAAGATGGAAAGCTCTCGGATGGATTAGCCCGTATTCCTGCTGTCACTGTGCTTCAGAGACTACTGTTGAAATAGACAGATGAAGATCAAAACTATACATACTACACTTACAGATATAGAGAAGTGCTCTTCTCCACTGCAGCTAGCTAGCTATAGCAAGGCCTCGCACATCTCATGATTGAATTGTCAGGGAACAGTACACTCATTTACACCAACTACGTAATACTAAGTCTACGTCTTAATACAACTGAAGGAGATGGTATCAGTGCATTCCTAGTTAACACTGAGAACCAGTTCGTGTAGCAGTGGTGTGGGACTATGGGGGCAGGCCTGGCGAGCCGACGGCTAATGCTAATATTTCCCGGTTGTTTTACCAAGTAACGGCTGCTGCTTCTCTTATCACCCACATACGCCCTGATCTGTTGAAGGCTGCTGGGGCGCGGTGGTGCGGGACTGGGAGGCAGCGCGAATGGCTCACGTTGCAGAGGAGCTCACGGAGCCCCGACGGCTCCAGCACCGAGTGGATGAGGGCGAACTGGCGCATGACCGCTTGGACAGCAGGGTGAAGCCAGAAAGCGAAGCGGCACACGTGAGTGACACTTCCTGTTCGACTTACATATGGGGCCTTTGTACATACAGGACAACTTATGGCTTGGTGTTCACTGTACATTCTATCAGCTCCACTGACCTGTAGTACAGACTGTAGTCCATCTGTTTCTCTGTATACTGTTTTACCCTGTTCTTCAATGGTCAGGACCCCCACAGGACCACCACAGAGCAGGTATGATGTGGGTGGTGGATCATTCTCAGCACTGCAGTGACACTGACTGTAGGGCAGAATCCTGTGTCCACTGTTAAAGGACTAGAGGATGACCAACACTGCTCTGTGCAGCAGCAGATGAGCTACCGTCTCTGACTGTCCATCTACAAGGTGGACCAGCAAGGTAGGAGTGTCTAATAGAGTGGACAGTGAGTGGACATGGTGTCTAAACACTCCAGCAGCACTGCTGTGTCTGATCCACTCACACCAGCACCACACACACTAACACACCACCACCAGGTCAGGGTCACTGCAGTGCTGAGAATGACCCATCACCCACATAATACCTGCTCTGTGGGGGTCCTGTGGGGGTCCTGACCATTGAAGAACAGGGTAATACAGTATACAGAGAAACAGATGGACTACAGTCTGTACCTGTAGAGCTACAGAGTGCTCCTATATGGTCAGTGGAGCTGATAAGATGGACACTGAGTGAAGATACAAGGAGGTGTACCTAATGGAGTGGCAGTGTGTGTACACATGTCTTTTGAGCTTGTGATGCTGAAGACAGGAAATAGCAGACCTTCTTTTTGAGGACAGTGTCGTCATCATGGCTGGATTTTAAAAACAGGATGTAGGCTAGATTGGATCTCAGAACTACCATAGAACAGGATCTGGTTTCTATCACCACCAGTGAACGGGTGCTCTCGAGTAGAGCATTATCACACCGAACCCCTCCGAATGAAATCATGGCCCTCCAGGAGAATATTGTGAATATTAATATGAATTGTGTTTCAAATATTAAAATCAACATTGCTCACTTCCTTTAGTATCTATGGTCTTCCAACTGGACACAAAACACCCTATTAAAGTTCATTTACTTCAGAACACAAGCAGTTAATTCAGCGCTGTAGGAGTTAATGTCATGCATAGTAACGTTAATGGAATGGGTTTTCACTGTGGCTGTCATTTAACTAACGGGGCACCTTAACACCTGGTGCGACTGTGTGCATGTACATTTCACTGTATCCTCCAGGTTTCCCAATCCGGGCCGGGCAGTTTGACCTTGTGTAGGTCAGACTCTGGCTGTAAGTCTAAGCGCTCCTGCACACGGAAACTAATGCCACCGTAGCCGTTATGGAGAAGGGGGTAGTGGAGGGGGAGGTGGGGAGAGACTAAGTGCACCCGAGGCTGTAAGTGTATACTTTACAGCAATATAGGAAGAACAGCTTACGGTAAATGGTCAGTACAAATGGGCACAGCAATTCCAGCCGGCTCACGCAACGTGGAAACGAAGCAGAAGCCTATAGAATTTCAGTATACCTGCTCAGACAACTGAATATTTAATAGTATATAAGACGTATAACTTTAACCTTTCTAATATGGAGTCATTAACAGGTCTTCTCATGCTTTGGGTAGTAGGCCTAGATTTATTTAATATCACATCCTTGGAAAGCAAAAGCCCAACATGTGTATCAGTTTTGCACAGATGTAATGCAATTTAAGAATCTAGATTTTAATATTGTATTGCATTAGCAAATATCCTATAGTCTTATATGTAGATCAGACTTTCATGTAATTAAACACCGCTTTGACCCTTGGACCAAATTTAATGTATGTGTATATATATATATATATATATATATATATATATATATATATATATATATATATATATATATATGCATATATATAAAACAGCATTACAGAGAAAGAGAGAGATGTTTTATCACAATTATCATATATTTAAAAAAAAACCTTGGTCTGATTATTTTCTAAATATTTTATGGCTCTGCTATGTTATGGCTCATGCTGCTAAATATGGTTGTTTTTATGAACCAGCCAAACACAATAGCTGTCAATATTATTATTATTATTATTATTATTATATAATATAATGAATTATTGTATGTTATATATGAATTATTATTATTATTATTGTTTTTAATAATAACTGAGTTTAACATCCAGTGTGTCAAGTTAAATAGGCAAATATTTTATTACCAAAACATTACATAAATCATTTGATTTTACATCAAAGGGCACATATTTATAAACTCGCTTTTTATGCCAAAGTATAAGCCTTACTTTTAAAGCGCTCTTTTGTGTACTGCTGAAAATAAAAAGTGTGGATTTATGGAGTCTATGAAGTATGGAGTGTGGATTGAGTGGCGTATGGAATGTTTGGAGCAAGAAGTATTTATTTAGGAGTATGGAAAGAATGAAGTAAGGAGTATGGAAAGAGGAATTATGGAGTATGCATTGAGTGGATGATGGAATATATAAAGTAAGGATTATGGATTAAGTGTGGTATGGAATTTATAGTGGAAGGACTAGAAAATGTGCAGAGTAAGCAGTATGGATTGAGAGGAGTATAGAATGTATGGAGCAAGGAGTATAGAATGTATAGAGCAAGGAGTATGGAATGTATGGAATAAGAATTATAAATTGAGTGGATTATAGAATGTGTGGAGTAAGTAGTATGGAACATGTTGAATATGGAGTATGGAAAGAGTCGTGTAAATAGTATAGGAATGTGTAGAGTATGGAGTACGGAATGAGTTGAGTATGGAGTATGGAATGTGTGGAGTATGGAATATGGAATGAGTTGAGTATTGAGTATGGAAGAGTTGAGTATGGAGTATGGAATGTGTGGAGTAAGGAGTATGGAATGAGTTGAGTATTGAGTATGGAATGTGTGGAGTGAGGAGTATGGAATAAGTGGAGTATGGAGTATGGAATGAGTGGAGTATAAAATGAGTGAAGTATGGAGTATGGAAGAGTTGAGCATGGAGTATGGAATGTGTGGAGTAAGGAGTATGGAATGGGTGGAGTAAGGAGTATTGAATGAGTTGAGCATTGATTATGAAATGTGTGGAGTGAGGAGTATGGAAGAGTTCAGTATGGAGTATGGAATGTGTGGAGTGAGGAGTATGGAAGAGTTGAGTACGGAGTATGGAATGAGTGGAGTATGGAAGAGTTGAGTATGGAGTATGGAATGCGTGGAGTGAGGAGTATGGAAGGGTTGAGTATGGGGGATGGAATGAGTGGTGTATGGAGTATGGAATGGGTGGAGTGAGGAGTATGGAAGAGTTGAGTATGGAGTATGGAATGAGTGGAGTATGGAAGAGTTGAGTATGGAGTATGGAATGCGTGGAGTGAGGAGTATGGAAGGGTTGAGTATGGGGGATGGAATGAGTGGAGTATGGAGTATGGAATGCATGGAGTGAGGAGTATGGAAGGGTTAAGTACGGGGGATGGAATGAGTGGAATATGGAGTATGGAAGGGTTGAGTATGGAGTATGGAATGAGTGGAGTATGGAATGAGTGGAGTA
>JAMWET010002578.1:282500-293377 GCA_024036415.1 Prochilodus magdalenae
GGGGATAGGTAGGGATGGGACAGGGTCAGGAAGCAGTGCCAGTATGATGTATGAACATTTGTGTGTACTGGATAGTGACACCGTGGATAGAACAATGTCCAGGCTCATATATATAATAATAATAATAAGAATAAGAATAAGAATAATTAATTCTTAATAATAATAATAATAATAATAATTCATTCTTAATTATTATTATTATTATTATTGTTATTATTATTATTATTATTACATTTGTGTGTACTGGATAGTGACACCATGGATAGAACAATGTCCAGGCCCAATTATATAATAATAATAATAATAATTAATTCTTTATTATTATTATTATTATTATTATTATTACATTTGTGTGTACTGGATAGTGACACCATGGATAGAACAATGTCCAGGCTCAATTATATAATAATAAGAATAAGAATAAGAATAATTAATTCTTAATTCTTAATAATAATAATAACAATAACAACAACAGCAATAATAATAATAATAATAATAATAATAAATTCTTTATTATTATTATTATTATTATTATTATTATTATTATTATTATTACATTTGTGTGTACTGGATAGTGACACCATGGATAGAACAATGTCCAGGCCCAATATAATAATAATAATACTAATAATAATAATAATACTAATAATAATAATAATAATAATAATAATAATAATAATAATAATTAATTCTTTATTATTATTATTATTATTATTACATTTGTGTGTACTGGATAGTGACACCATGGATAGAACAATGTCCAGGCCCAATAATAATAATAATAAATTCTGAATTATTATTATTATTGTTGTTGTTTTGTTGTTGTTGTTAATAATAATAATAATAATAATAATAATAATAATAATAATATTGTTATTATTATTATTATTAATAACCTGTAATTGTAAGACTTCTACATTCATACAGTGGACAAAAAAATGAGTCACCTGTGACTGAAATGTGCCTAACAGCGTGTAACACCTCCACACATACCAAGCACAGCTGTGATTGGATTTGGCATGGACTGGACAAGTTTCTGGATGTGGGCCACATCACTGTTCAGAGACTCCTGCATCAATGAATTGCTCAGTTGGGCCAGATGTGGTGCCTTCCCTGCCCCAATTCCGAGGAGAGTTTCCTGTAGACTGGGATTTTAGCCACTGCTGGCAGACCTGTATGACCGTACGCTGCTTCCATACACCTGCAGATTCAGCTACTTCCTTCACACTATGGTCTTTGGCCACGCCCACACACAGTCACTCCTTTTAGCCAATCATTAACATCTGCTTTGAAGCCGTTTACCACACATGGAACGAGACATTCACTGTGCTGTACCACCTCTTCTCAAACTATGGATCCTGTCACTCACACCCTGCAGGTGTTTACTTTCTTGTTTACATGTTGGATGTGGGAAGAGCAGGCAGGTGTGAACACCTCAGTGACTTTGACCAATGCTGAATCATTATGGCCTTATCAAGTCAAACGACTGGAGCAGAGCATCTTGGCAAGGCTTGTGAGGTGCTTTCAGACAGCAGTGGTCCAAGGTGGGACAAACCACAATCTGGTGACAGAGTGATGCACAAGGACAGTCTGGTCCGAACCAGCAGAAGAGCCACTATTCTATATGTGCACTGTTTACCTGAGGAAGTGAAAGCACCAGGCAGCACTGTAGGTAGAAGACAAGCCCCTGGAGAGAGTGGGCACACAAGGATAAGGTGCCGTCCCATACTGCACACACTCTTCAGGAATGGTTTGATGGACATTAGGATGAGTTCAAGGTTTTCCCCTGGTCTCCAAATTCCCTACACCTTCGTCTGATTGAACATCAGTGTGTACAGGGAACAACAAGTCCGATCTGTGGTTGCTCCACCTCGCAGCTCACAGGACTGGATGGAATAGCTTGGTGCCAGGGGCTCCAGGGCACTTTCGGAGGTCTAAGACTCCATAGCTTGGCGAGCTGGAGCTGTTTAGGTGGTACATTGGGCAGGCGGTTATATGTTACGGCTCATCGGCGTATATAGACCTGGATTGTAAAAACCTGGAGTGTAAGTACAGTTGCCGGACCACTAACTCTCTCTCTCTCTCCCACTCTCTCTTTCTTTCTCTTCCTCTTTCTCTCTGTAGCCAGTTCATCTGGCTCAGATCTCTTTCTTGGTGCAGGCCTTCGGGACGCCTTTCATTCTGGACCTGGAGCTTAACCAGTAAGTACATTACTGATGGTTTCTAACACACACCAGTGTTAAAGAGGTTTGGGGCACACTCTATTTGGATGGTCCCCTGTAGATGATCTACAGATGGTTAACATACATTCTGGTTGTACTCATTTGATTGAAAACAACATTAAAGTCAGGGCTAGGTTTAGGAGAAGGTGTAGGTTGTGCCCCTGAGGTTCGAAGTTTGGGGGTTAGGAGTAGATCTGAAGCTCAGTTGCATTTAATTTGTACTTGGTTGAGTGTTAGTTATAGATACACTGAACATCTACAAAGCATCTGCAGTGGATCGTCCCAATAAAGTATATAGGAAGTTTGACCTCATTGTCCTTTTTTTGGAGGTGGGCGATAAAGAGATATGGGTAATAATTGATCATAATTAGCACAGTAATTTCTAGATTGAAAACCGTGATCATTAAGAAATAGCCCACTTTATGATCTGTTAGTTATGTACACCATCGCTGTCCATCAAAAAAACAGTACCTACTAAATGGGAGCTTTTCAGGAGAAGCCAAATGACTGGAACTCATTTTGGGGGGAGGGATAAAGACTGGGAAAGTTAAAGGACTCAAGGTCACACTTCATTATGCATCTTTAATTTTACCTAGCTAAACGCTGTAAGAGGAAACAGCACCTCCTGTGCTAACAGCTAACACTACAGCCCTTTGCTCTACTCCAGAAACCCACCACTCCACCCGTAACTAATGGAAGGCTTGGGAGCATTTCTGTTGGCCCATTCATCATGAAATTTCCACATGGTGTTAAGGGCGGCTTTTGTGGCCCAAAGAAGATATAGAGAAATCAAAATCAAGAAAAAACGGTGATACATGTTACTCTTTGGACAGCATGTAAGTAGAATAGAATAGAATAGAATACTTTTACTTTGCTCAGTGTCAGCTTCGGCCAAATACTCTCACGTATTCCCTAGTACCGCACTGTATCACGCCAACGTTCCAAAGAATTCTGCCACTATTTTCGGGTCTGTGTGGTGAAAATAAGTAGAAGGTGAAGCTCTATAGGTGAACCCGCGGGCAGGTTCCTAACAGACCTCTGTTGAATGCTCTGTTCATCAGACCTCTTTAGGTATTATTTGGTTATTAGGCATATGCTTTTTGTGGGCGAAGTCCGGATGAGATACTACAGTTCACTTTTCTAAATAATCTAAGTTTATATATAGCTATAACCCCATCTGTCCGGCAGCTGTTCACTCTACTGAGTGCTGTTTGTGTTTCCCTGTTTGCAGCGACCTCTTATCTTCAGACTACGTGGAGCGGCATTTCGGTGAGGATGGAATGCCGTCTGAGAATCAGGTAGCTGTCAGCTTTCACAGCCCTGGCTTTACATTACAACCAACATGGGAAATCAAAAATGTGGATCATGTTTCGATCCATTCAGTCGAGACAAATACACGTGACTAACAGAGAGCAAAAGAAGCCCCACAGGTTTACTGAGACGCGTCATACAAGTACAAGTTTTGAATTGCTACATAACTGTGGCTATGCGGTTTGTAGAGGGAGGCGGTGAACAACATTGGTTCATTTGGTGTTAATGGTGTTAATGGCTTCTTTAGAGGGCGTCCATGCCATGCCTCGCCAACGTGCCACACGGGTAGTCCACAAATAGTTTGAGGAACGTGCTGAGGAGTTCAGAGTGCTGCCCCGGCCTACCAATTCCCCATATCTCAATATGAGTTTCATTTCAGCTGTGAGATTGTATGGGGTGGTGGCTCCATCTCACAACTTCCTGGGAACTTCAAGCATCTGCTGCTAACATCTTGGTGCCAGAAATGCAGGGCACCTTCAGGGGCCTTTAGGAGTCCATACCTGGTTGGGCTGGAGCTGTTTAGGTGGCACATTGGGCAGGTGGTTAAGTTCTGGCTCACCTGTGTATGTAGATGTAAGCAATAGAGGAGACTGGGTTCGTAAATATCATTGCCAGACCATAAGGGAAGTATCTGTAGGAGATACTAGGGGAGTTGAGTAAGCATGCTGGTGGTAGTTTGGCCAGGCGTGGCTGCCGCTATAGCTCCCCCCTGAACTTTAGCTCATGCTCGTGTTGTGTTATGAATTGTGCTGGGACACAGTTATGAACGCAGCAGTGCGTAACACCGTGGCGGTGTAGCTTGGAATCATCTGAGATCACATCTTTGGCTAAGACTGTATATACAGCTCTGGAACAAAGTAAGAGACCACCTCAGAATGATCAGTGTCTCTAGTTGTACAGGTTCTGGGTTTGTGTTGGACCAGAATCCCTCAGTTCTGTTTGATTCTCTACACTACTGGAAGCATGTCTCCCAAACTCCAGATCAGTATTTTTGTATTAGATCTGTGTATTTAGAAAATCACTAATGCCCTCCAGAAGCCTGTTTTTAGAACCATGCTCGCTGTGCGTTTCACCCCAGCCACCGCTCGCCAGTCTCTCTGTAGGTCACCTGAGGTCATCTTACGGTGGGTAAGGAACATTGGAATGAGGTGGTGCTCATCACGGTCAGTAGAGAGTGGGTTTGGCCCTCTGCCAGTCTGTAGCTGTGTTGTCCTGTGTGTTTGCTGCTTGACCTTGACCTCTTATGAAGCAGACGCTCACTGTATCTGCCAGTAAAGGAGAACCCAGCCTTCGGTTCCTCACTAAGAACCTGCTGTACATGTGGAGAAGCTGATTTAAGAAGGAACTGGAGTGGGCTCTGATTTATTTCCAGAGCTGTATAAGAACTGCATGTTTGCAGGTTGAGTAAACGTATAAGAGTCGTTACATGTTTACTTAACACCAGTTAATCAGTGTTAGTGTATTACGTCATGTTAACTAGTGCATGTTGGTTAGTCAACACTTCATGTGTAAGAGTTACAGGCCTTATTGCTAATCCCTTAGCCACAGCAGCCTGCATTCAAATCAATCAAATCACTGTATTAGCCACCATAATACACCACGGCAGTGAAGTGCTCTGGTCAGACGCCAGATGGACAGACAGACACACACACATTCACCAAACTCGAGAGCCAAGTGGCCTCTGAACATCCACCCACACACAGTACCTTGCCGTGTGGAGTGTCCTCTAGGCGAACAGTGATCCTGTACCGTACATCAGGACATCGAGTACAGCCGTAATTCAGCTACTACTTTATTAGGTATGCTGTGTGCTTCTGTTTGGTTCCATATATGTAACACCATGATTTACAGCACTTATTATCATAATTTATATTAATAATTAATAAATAACGAGTCCCTTTAAGAGCTACTCTAAATCGCCAAACGTTCACTCTCCCTTCCAAACCATTGAATTCTGATGTTCCAGGTGGAAGGAACTCTTAATGCTTCAGCAGACCAAGACATTCTGGACAATTCCATGCTCCCAATGTTGTGGGAACGGTTTAGGGAAGGCCCCTTCCTGTTCCAACATGACTGCACACCAGTGCACAGAGCAAGCTCCATAAAGACATGGATGAGCGGGTTTGTGTGAAAGAACTTGACTGGCCTTCACAGAATCCTGTCCTCAACCCCATAGAACACCATTGGGATGAATTAGAGTGGAGACTGTGGGCCAGGCCTTCTCGTCCAACATCAGTGTCTGACCTCACAGATGCAAATGGTCAAAAATTCCCATGAACACATTCCTAAACCTTGTGGAAAGCCTTTCCAGGAGAGCTGAAGCTGGTATAGCTGTAAACGGTGGGCTGACATCATATTTAACCCTATGGATTAGGAATGGGATGTCACTCAAGCAAATACTTTTGGCCATATAGTGTACATTGAGACACTTCTGTATCTCCATTCTTTGGCCGGAGGATCTCACTCCATGACTACAGTGCTTCAAGCAGGCTTCCCGGGAAGTCCTAAAGGCCAGGAAGTCCTTAGACACAAAGGGGCAGCGTTTTCATGCAGCATCCAGTTCAGGCAGCTTCCTAGGCACAAGTCAGCTGAGATCCTTCAAGTCGACTGACACCAGTGACCTTTTTTTTTTTTTGTAAAACAGTCTAAAGCTTACAGAAATGCACAAGAACTTTAAGAAAGTGAAAAGACATTTTAATAATAATTAATGGGGAATAATAAATATATATGTAAGTTCTAGCTGGGCTGTGACGCGTGCTTGCTAAAAAAATAAATCCACGTGACGACGTGCGCTGGCGGTTCACCGCTGAAGGAAGCTGAAGCTGTGAAGCTGAGAAACACGGGGGAACGATGTCTCAGAGAAAGTCTGGAGGAGCTTTAGAAGAAGAGAATCTGAACAAATTAAACCGAACTCTGCTCGTCATTCAGTCAGACATCCAACACTGCTCCAAACGAGGGAGCTGGCTTTCGGTTTAGACATAACGGCTGTTTGCGGTGAAGGAGAAACGGACCGGAGGCGTTTGTTTATTATAATTCCATAATTTTAGATCCTAAATTACAGATATGCTTATTTATTCGTCTACAGCTGAGATTATCTTTATTTAAGGATGAGTACAGTCATTAATACGCCTGCTGATAAACGAGAAATAATTATTTCAGCGCGGGTAATATAATTAAACGGTTTCAGGTTTACCATTCTTCTCTTCATCTAAAATAATTTAAATATGGACTGATCTAGTTTTATTTAGGAGTTCATTATTTGTGAGAGATGAGAGACGAAGGGTCCTCCTACTGAAGAAGCTGTTAGAAGTGAAATTAAAAAGACTATAAGCTATAAGTGCTAATGTTTAGCATAAATACACGCTGCTGCCCGACGCTGTATCCTTTAATTAAATCAGCCTTCCAGTTTCAAGTTCAGATCGATCATCATAAGCCCCGCCTCGCCTTTTAGTTCAGAAATATGTTGTACCTGTGACTCTGCTGACTTTCTAAATGAGGAGGATCAGATCTGAAACCGTATGCACACATGATTTACTGATTACTAGATAATGTACATGGAGAAAAAATATGAACGAAATAGTCAATAGTCGGCCAGGACCCGGCGAATCAAATTGGACTGACAAATTCTGGTACGGGTACAGCCCTAGCTGCGATACACCGTCCACTCAACAATCCAGTCCAGCTGCATCATAGCGTGTGATACGTATCCATCCTGGGTCGCAGGGGGTGCTGGAGCCTCTCCCAGCGCTCACTGGGCAGAAGGCAGGAAACTCCCTGAACTGTACGTCACAGTGGGAGCCATATTGCACCAGCATACTCACACACACACTTAACTCACCAAACATACAAACACGGCTTTACACAGAACCACCTGCAGAGCTCCCTCAGAGGCATGACTGCGTAGGGATACACACATTTAAACCCATTCACTGAAATCATTCATCGGCACAGGGATACGTGTGTTGTGTTTTGTGGATGTGGTGACCCCTGGTTCCACTGACACACTACTGCAAAGAAACATCTCAGCCTAAAGGTTTCACCTCAGTAAACCAATTTCACACCACAAACCTCTCTGAATGACTGTTTTTTACACTGTCTTCAGACACACACACACACACACACACACACAAGCCACCACACACACCACACACACGCGCAACCGCGCACACGCGCACACGCACACGCACACGCACACGCACACGCACGCACACGCACGCACACACGCGCAACACGCGCACACGCGCAACACGCATCGCGCACACACAGCACACGCACGCACTCACGCTATTCGCGCACACACGCGCTATTACACACGCGCACACACCGCGCACACCGCGCCACACACGCACACACAACACGCACACGCACGCCACACGCACACAACACGCACCCACACGCACGCACACACACGCGCACGCACGCACACACAGACGCGCACACACACGCACGCACACACACGTGCACACGCACGCACACACACGCACACACGCACACACAGCACACACAAACACACACGCACACACCATCTACACACACACACGCGCACACGCGCCACACGCGCACACACGCGCACACAAGCCACGCACGCCACACGCACGCACACGCACGCACACACGCGCACACACGCACACCACACGCACACACACGCGCACACACGCGCCCACGCACACGCACACACGCACACCGCCTACACGCACACACCGTCTACACACACACGCACACACACGCACACGCACAACACGCACACGCGCACACCACGCACACACACACGCACATACACGCACACATACACACACACACGTAATGCGCACGCACACACACACGCGCACGCACACACACACGCGCACGCACATACTCACCCGCACACACACGCACGCACACGCACGCACACGCACACGCACGCACACATACACACGCGCACACACACCACACGCCACACACACACGCATGCACGCACGCCACACACTCACAAACACACACACAAACAAACACATGCACACAAACACAAAACACACACACAAACACACACAAACACCACGCATTCGCACACACGCACACGCACACGCACACGCACACACACACACACACACACTACACACACGTGTGCCACACACACACACACACACACACACACACACACACACACACACACACCACACACACACACACGAACGCACTCTCTACTTCTGTATCCTTTATACTGGTAGAAGCAAAAGGATTCTGGGGGGCCCATCCTTTCCGCCCCTCCCAACGTGCGCTGTAAGGCCCCACACGCCTACACACAGCAATGAGAGTGCTTGTTGTGCTATGGTAACCGGCTCCTCAGCTTCAACCGACTAAGGGGGAGAGAGCGCAAGGGGAGAGTGAGAGTGAGTTATACACAGTGTGTGGTATGTATATAGGATCTTTGTATCTGTCTCTTATGGCCAAAAGTATGCGTGGGACACTCTTAATAAAGGTTTTTAGAATTAGACAGATAACCATACAGCCTTTTATAACCAAGCACTGCTGCTAGAACGGCAGTAGAAACGACTTGACCCCACACGCCACAGGACGCCACCCTTACACAAGTCAGTTCATGGTGTTTCTGCCCTCTAGAGCTCCATAGTGCTGTTACTGTTTAACTTGGGAGCATCTACGAGCTAACAGCAAGCTCAGAGCAGGGCCGGGGGCTTTCACAGATGAGCAAGTAACCCGATAACAGCCCCTCACTGCCATGACAGAGGCTGGATTTTGAACTTAAGGCTGGTAACAATCTCAATGGTTCTTTTTCTCTTTTTTCTTCGGCCCCGGAGAACATGACGTCCATGATTTGGTCCATGTGGTTGGTGTAGCTCAGTGGAATTCACCACTACCCGCCAGGGAGCCACCAGCACATGTGGGATACAGGGCTCCGACTACGCTGTGCTACACCAATAAGAGTCCTTGGGCAAGACTCCTAACACTACATGGCCCACGTGTAATCTGAGTAGCCTTGTAAGTCACTCTGGATAAGAGCCTCAGCTAAATGCCGTAAATGTAAATTTCCCTTAACCGTCTGAAAGGTCGTCTGACCACAACGTACTTTTCCACAAGTCCAGAGAAGTCAGGGGCTGATGATATATGGCTATATACAGGGGTTGGACAATGAAACTGAAACACCTGTCATTTTAGTGTGGGAGGTCTCATGGCTAAATTGGACCAGCCTGGTGGCCAATCTTCATTAACTGCACATTGCACCAGTAAGAGCAGAGTGTGAAGGTTCAGTTAGCAGGTAAGAGCACAGTTCGCTGATTCAAAATACTGCAATGCACACAACATTATGGGTGACATACCAGAGTTCAAAAGAGGACAGATTGTTGGTGCACGTCTATGCTGGCGCATCTGTGACCAAGACAGCAACGTCTTGGTGATGTATCAAGAGCCACGGAGATTCCAGGGTAATGTCAGCATACCCACCAGGAAGGACGAACCTCCACCAGGCATCACGTCGCTGTGACCTCGGCCACTATCCTGGGCCAAGAAGAACGGGCTTAACATCACCTCTGACCAACTGTGCAGGACGGACAGTATATGTCACGTCCAAGACGAACTGACGCTGTGTATTGGCCGCAAAAGGAGGCCCTACAAACATACATAATAAATGATTGGGTCTAAAACCAGGTGTGTTTCAGTTTTTCATTGTACTGTATCTTACATCTAAGATGGTTAAGAGAGATTGTGATCATTCATGAGGTTGTGATAGACATGTATATGTAGATATTTACGGAAATTCCGCTCTGTGGTGGTCCTGTGGGGGTCCTGCCTATTAGATAGAACAGGGTAACTACAGTATACAGAGAAATCAGATGGACTACAGTCGTGGTACCTGTAGAGCTACAGAGTGCTCCTATATGGTCAGTGGAGCTGATGGAGTAGACCACTGAGTATATCGACAGTGGCCTGTGGAGTTGACGATGATGTGAATGATGTACTTCCCACGTGTTACTTGTTAGCATGTAGCCTAATAGCTTGCATCAACGAGTGCCATCTTTGGGCGTGGGAATGGGCTACTGTGGGTAGGGGAGAGGAGTGTAGGGGGGGGTGGGGGGACGACTGTGTACAACGAGATTTTTGGACATAAACTGTCCCTCTTCTGATGGATGAACGGGTTCTCACACACGGCACTGTAGCGCAGCTCGCTACCACTGTACACTGGTTCACACATGGACAGCGTCTGCAGGCGTGTGGGCGTGCGCTTCAAGGCTACGTAACAGCCGTGTGAGTGTGTGTTGGCCCATCTGTTGTTTGACCTAAAGCGTTGGCCCTGTGGTGCGTTATGGCGATGAATATCTGTGAAATATTAATAATTGAAGGACGCCTGCC
>JAMWET010002579.1:0-22446 GCA_024036415.1 Prochilodus magdalenae
GCCCAGACTTCCAGTATCGGAATGAGGAGTCACTCTGATCTGACCACGTCCAGGAGTCGTTGAACAGGCCGATCCAAATATCACTATCAGAATGAGACTGTTTAGTTAAATTAAAGATCTGCTGGTTCTCAGTCTGGTTCCTCACTCTGACCAGGTCTGTGTGATGGTCTCTGCAGTAGCTCTGAGCTTCATACCAGCTCTTCTTCTCATTAATGAACACATACCTCTCAGTGTTAGTCTTCTTTTCTGAAAGATATAATTACAGTAATATTAGTTATAGTTGGTCATTTCTGCCCTCATAACCCACCAAATGATGGAAAGGTAAAAACGAGGAACACAAAATCATTCAGTCAGATTTCAGTGATAATGCTGTTCACTAATATGTATCTGGAGGCTCTTACCATCATAACACACAAAGGTGAATGGAGCATCACAGCGAACATCAAACCAGGTTCCAGAATCTTTAAACATCCCAACACAGAACTCTTTCCTACCAACAGCATCGTTAGGTTCTCCAGTTCCCCAGTTTCGGTATGTGTCTTGCTCACTGTAGAAACCTCCATCTGCCAGAGACCACTGCCATTTCCAAGTGCGCCCTCTAGACAAGCCGATCCACACAGAGCTGCTGGTTTTGTCGGTCAGAGTTGCGCTCAGCTTCTTCATCTCCTCCATGGTGTTGATGGAGGCCAGATCAGTGTAGGTCTGTCTGCAGTAGTTCTGAGCTTCAGTCCAGGTTTTACTCTCACTCACAAAGACGTACTGATGAGGAACGTGTGCAGATACACCACACACAGCTGTGAGGAACACATTAACACACAAACCGTATAAAGTCTATAGGTGAGGGAAGTTTCCGGACTCTTATTAAACTTATGAGCTTATTAATATTTCATACTGAAGTCTGGGTAGAGGCAAATTGACCCACTGACCAGAAAGCAGGAGGACGATTGGAATCCCTTTCAGATCCATTGGAGATGCTGTCTCACAACCGAGAGCGAATCTGAAGGAGTAGTATCATCCTATAAGACGACTGCACTCAAACTGGCCTGTATGGAATGGTATGATATATATCCGTACTCACACTATAAGGATGAAGGCGGTTCTGCTGGTTAAGGTTCTTCCCTCCTCCGTACTGGTAGTGAGGTAAATGCCTCAGGGTTTCTCTCTCGTGATGTGTTCGTGTCCCTCCTCTCCTCACGGTATGTTCATATACAGCATCCCACCTCTTTATATCTCTCTACTGAAAGGCTCCACCTCTGTTACCGGCAGTCCTACAGAGGTACCGTCCCAGTCTTGATTTGCCTTTGTAATTAGCCACTGTACAGCGACAGTTCCAGTAAGGAGGAACCGGAAAGCTCTTTGCATGAGGTCCCGTCAACACGGCAGTACCAGTAAGGTGATATTCAAATCAAATGATCCGCACCAGAGAGATGAATAGAAGAGCTCTTTGCTTTCCAGGCTTTAAATACACATTCAAGCATCCCATGTGGACCGGATTAAGATCAAGCCTGTCAAGGACTGGTCAGGCCCTTTCTCCCTAAGGCAGGTGCAGTGTGTCCTTGGGTTCATAAAGTTCTTGCTTTGTTTAGTACCTGATTTCGGCTCAGTGGCAGCCCCTGTCACTAACTTGGATGACTGCGGGGCCATTTTGTTGGTCCACTGAGTTGAGGAGATTAGCATGAGGTTAATCTTGGCCCTGGTTTTGCAATTTCAGGATCTCTATGAGCCATTTGCCACCAGAGTAGATATTTCTGATGTAGGCATGGTAGCGATGTTTTCTCGATGTCTAGGGCCCTTCAAGAAGCTCCACCCCTGTGAATTCTCCTCACACAGGCTCACCCCAGCACTGCACAAGTACTCCATCAGAGCTTCTAGCAGTAAAGTTGGCTTTGGAGGAGTGGCAGCACTTTCTGGAGGGGGTGAAACGTCCATTTGTAGTGTGGGAAGACCAAATTCCTGAACACGCAGCAGGCTCGATGGATGCTGATTTGTGGGTCCAAGCACATCAGATTCTGAAGCATCTGTTGATCTGGGAGTTCAGTAGTGCAACTGGCTTGGAATCTAAGGATGCCTACCCTCTAGGAGGAGTCCTGTAAAAGGATCAGCCAATGCCGCTGGCCACCAGCGGAGGGCCTCAAGGAGCTGGGGGATCTGGATCAAGCCTCAGCTGTAATCTGCACCTGACTATGCACACCTGTGAGTCATGCCATACATACTCGGTCCAAATCTGTGTTTACCATAGCAGCTTTTGGAAGGATGAATGAGAGCGGTATCCAGGTTTGAGGTAACTATGGTATTGTAGAAAGAAAACTAAAAAAACAAGAGAAAAGAAAAAGAACAGGGTGAAAAGGAAAAGAGAGAAAGCTGAAAATAAAAGAGGAAGATAAAAAGAAAAGGCTGAGATGGAACGAGTCCCGGTTAAATAGCGAGTGTGTCCTGAGTTGCTGGTGAGATTCAGTCTCCTTTGTTTGAGCACACTGAAATCAGGTGTTTCCTTTTTCTGAGATTCCCGTCTCTTTGTTTTGCACCTCTTCTCATTCATCTTGTTCCCACCTTCGCTATTCAACCTCAGTGGTGCAGTGGTAACATGTTGACCATGTCAGAGGTTCCAACCTGACTGGAGTGAGTTCATTAGTACCCACAGCACCCTCCACTCAGATCTGTCTAAAGTAATAACCCACCTAACCACAACATGTTCATGATGGACCGACCAATAGAATCGCTCCAAACATGCTTAGTAATAAACCTTGTTCTATCAGCTCCACTGCAGGTTGAGGAAGCTGGCTCATCCTCCAGTACAGCTCCATTCTGGAGGGTTTGTGGACTGTATAATTCCATGAGGGCTCATTGAAAGTTTGATGTCTTCACTCAAATCAACTCAGAAATGAAGAGCTGAACGGCTAAGTGCTACCTAGATCCCAGTCCTTTCAGCACTAACATGCATACTGCATTCAGACATGAACCTTTAAGTTAACTTTCAACAGGCTTTATTTACACAAGGCTTTCTATCACGTTGTGCATCTTGAATCTTAACCGGATCAGGTCTGATGGACTCTGGTTAGGGCACACATGCTCTACAGGGAAGATACAGATGTCATTTTTCTGCGAGATGAGAAACTTGAATACAGAATAACATATAAACTGCACCATAATGTTCGCAAAGGCCACATATTGGGCTTTCATCTCTTCCCCCAAAATATTAAATTCAGCCATTTCCAAGTAACTGTGCATTAACATGTGCAGACGTACGTTCTCTGTGGATGATGGGTAACAAAGCATCATTTGTTCAGGGTCACCCAAACATTCACATACGACTGTATGTACAGCATCCCAGCCTGCTGTGTATGAATACTGGCTATGTATGAACAGAGGTTAGCACGCACATGCAAATGGACTCTAACCTGGACATTGTACACATGACTTGATCTTACTGGCACTGCTACACTTCAACCCCAAACCCAACCTGGACCTACTAGCACTGCTCTAACATTATATCATGTTGTCTGGGTAATATTTATGAAGGCTATTATGGCCATAAAGATTTGGAACACAAGTTCGCTAGACCAGTGTTGTTCACCTTGACAGTGTGTGTCTGTTGATTGGTGGGCCAGGGCTTCTGACGGAGCACTGACTTCCAGAAGGAAGGAGCTTACCTACATGTCTATCTGAATGATAACAGCTGAGCAAAGCAAAATTGGACCCCAGGATCTGTGTTCAGTACAGGGGAAGTGCTGGACAGTCCATCTAAGTAATGGATGTTGGCTTGAAAAATACTAATATATACAGACATATTTTGAGGTTTTGTTTCCTTTGACTAAATTTACTTCAAGTAAAGCTTCATAACTTGTGAGACTGAGCTAATAACTCTAGAGGAGTAATCTCTCTTTATCAATTTCAATAATCAGAAACTGTATTATTGTTATCTGATAGTTCATCGTCCCAACAGATTTAGGCAGAAACATGATAATATTATGTTTATGTATTTTATTAATCACATTAAGCATTTCATAGCATATGGCATATGGAAATAAATGATGGCTAGAAAATACATACAGTTAAAAATGGATAACATCCAGATAGGAAATATATATTTAAAATGACTATTAAAAACAGATTTTATGATGTATTCTTTTAACTACTATAAGCTCAGTTTTACAAAAAGCATTACAGATGGTGCAGAAAGAAGAGCCGTTAAAGAAAGCTTGAATGAACTCTGCACATCAAACACACTGGATTATATTCCATATGTATATATAGTTCATGTAGAGAGACCCATATACCTCTATTACATATGCTGCATATCCTGGTTATGGAAAACAAACCACTTCACTGTTCTTCACCAGTCTTCATTGTTGGGAAGAAAAAGAAAAAGTACCAGGTTTACAAATGTACTTCAATCAACATTCCATTAACCCTCACGTACAGAGTCACTGACCTTCATAGGTGGTGCAGATGAAGTTGAGTTTCTGGTTCTCAGGCAGGCTGACCCACTGCTGCTCTCCTCCAGACTGCACCGCTCCGGTTCTCTCTACAGACCAACAGTCTTCTCCTCCTGTCCCGTTACCTGGAGCCCAGTTCTGGTAGCAGATGGAAAACCCACTCACCCAGTACCAGAGACTCTGAGCGCAGGTGTGACGCAGACCCAGCCACACATGTTCAGTGGAGGCTTTCTGTGCCACCTCCATCACCCAGAGCTGGATCTCCTCAGAGTGAACCGAGACCAGATCCAGATGCTTCTCCCTGCAGTACCACAGAGCTTCTCTCCAGGTCAGGTTCTGCTGGATCAGGATCAGCTTATCTGGAGGTAGGAGGAAAATGATCAGGGGGTAATTTAGACATTCCAGTGTTTCACATGCTGGTGTACCGTATACCAAACACAGACTCTGAGTTAGGTGTGTGTTTCTCAAAGGGTTCTGCACTATAACAATATTAATAGATCTAAATCTGTAACTAATGAGTTATAACAGTGTATAAATGATCATATATGCTGAATAAGTGTAGTAGAACTCACTCTGGTGACAGATGAAGGGGAGCTGGTTACTGCAGGTCTCTTTATCCCACCGACCCTTCTCAGTTATAGACACTGCAGCACACTCGGCACCCTGACCATAGTGATCTGGTCCAGACTTCCAGTATCGGAATGAGGAGTCACTCCCATCTGACCACGTCCAGGAGTCGTTGAACAGGCCGATCCAGATATGACTATCAGAATGAGACTGTTTAGTTAAATTAAAGACCTGCTGGTTCTCAGTCTGGTTCCTCACTCTGACCAGGTCTGTGTGATGGTCTCTGCAGTAGCTCTGAGCTTCATACCAGCTCTTCTTCTCATTAATGAACACATACCTCTCAGTGTTAGTCTTCTTTTCTGAAAGATATAATTACAGTAATATTAGTTATAGTTGGTCATTTCTGCCCTCATAACCCACCAAATGATGGAAAGGTAAAAACGCGGAACACTAAATCATTCAGTCAGATTTCAGTGATAATGCTGTTCACTAATATGCATCTGGATATTCTTACCATCATAACACGTGAAAGGGTTCTGATCATGACATGTAACATCAAACCAGGTTCCCTTGTCCCTAAACATCCCGACACAGAACTCATTATTTCCAGCACCGCTAGGTTCTCCACTGTTCCAGTTTCGGTATGCACCTCCCTCACTGTAGACACCTCCATCTGCCAGAGACCACAGCCATTTCCCAGTGCCCCCTCTAGACAAGCCGATCCACACAGAGCTGCTGGGTTTGTCTTTCAGAGTAGCGTTCAGCTTCTTCATCTCCTCCATGGTGTTGATGGTGGCCAGATCAGTGTAGGTCTGTCTGCAGTAGTTCTGAGCTTCAGTCCAGGTTTTACTCTCACTCACAAAGACGTACTGATGAGGAACGTGTGCAGATACACCACACACAGCTGTGAGGAACAGGAACAGGAGTCTTATGAAACTATCCCAAACATTAATGGAGTCTGTCTTCATACTGGATTAAGAATACAGCTGCACACACATACTGACCTGAGAAGAAGGTAATGATAGAAACCCAGTTCTGATCCATTTCTGAGAGAAAGAGAGAAGCAGGGTTTTGTATATTATATTTTTGTCCTACGTAAAGCTAGGTTGCACTTCCACATTTTCCTATGTGTTAATATCCCCTGATATCTGAACCTCAGTAAAGACACAGTAAGTGTGCAGTAGGTGTGTCCTTAGTTAAGGATGTGTGCCACGCCTCTCTATCTCAGTACTGACACTTTTCCTGAACTCCAATTCCCAGAATCCCTTAGAGCTTCATCTGACACTGAACATTCAGGTGTGAGATCTGACTTACCAGAACACTAACTGTGTACACGTTTGGTTTTCTCCTGATGTTCTGTGTTAAGAGCTTCCCAGCTAGCAGGAAACGCTCCCAGAACTTTGGCTAACGTTCCCTAAAAGTTCTAATAAAGTTTAAAGTAAATGTTGAAGTCGAATGTTCAAAGAACCTTTCAGATAATGTTGGTTTAAATGTTAAGTCAGGTTTAAATGTTAAGACTAAGACAGAATGTTCTAACTGTAACATTTAGAGGAGGTTTGGTGGATGTTGTTGGGGCCACAGATTATCCTACATGATAACATAAGAAGAACATTCCCAGCGTAACATTCAGGAAATGGTTTATGGATGATACTGAGCCCTGAGATGATAAAATGCCTTTAGAGAATGTTCTCCTGCCTTTAGTAAGAACATTCCAGGAACCCACAGATGAGTTACAACTGAACACATTAACGGAACGTTGCATGGCATGTCCTTGGAAAGCTTTTTACACCAAACCAGTTCAAGCTGGTTGGTCTGTATTGTATGACTTATTGACAGCTCTACTATGTAGTAGTTACCCAAACATTAACCCATACAAGTTCCAGTATAAACACCAAAACCAGAAAAAGAGGATGAATTAAAGTTAGTCAGTCAGTGTGACTCCTACCTGGATACTTGTCCGTCGTTTTCCACTCTACGTGTCCTTACGTTTGCTTCTCCTGCCTGTATGGTCTGTACCTCTCTGTCCTCTCAGTATATCTGTCTGTTTAAACCCCTCCTATGTCTGTTTCCTGCTGCCCAGGTGACTGATGTTATCTGAAACATACAACAGCTCACTGTTTCGATGCCCAGCAGGTCATACCTCACTTAATATAAAACTAAATCTACACTAAATTCCTAAATTCTACATTCATTAATTCAGCAGTATTGACGTGGCACCATTTAGAGGGACTGTTAGGGAGTCCATAAACACCCCACAAACACCCATGTATAGGATCTAAAAGACAAACAAGGAAACATAAACACGGAAAAACATGGAAAAGCTGGCGACATGCAGGTCTACTGCACATGTTTGCATATGGTCACTGGTATACGTCAGCAGGGACAAAGAGTGCTTCATAAGAGATCACTGGCAACTAGACTGAGCTGAGACTGCAGTCTGGACCTGAACAACTGGTTTGTGACGTCACATATCCACCACCATACTAGGCATGTGCTGTTTTCTGAATGACCATTATAATGGAATACCAGAGTCCAGTTATGATAAAAACCCAATGATGATCCAACCGAAGTGGTGTTGTGCTAACACCCTAGGCCAACCCCTGCCATTCCCTTTCTGTAGAGACCTAGACAGTGCCAACAGCATGACCATCTTACTGGTCCACCATATTCCAAGTCAAATACTTCACATATCATCACAATCCGAACTAAATCTCGTATCTCTGAAAAGGATGCTCTCTTGTTTGGGTGGATGAGGTACCCACGTACACAGTGATCACTGTCAAGGCTCCTACATATATAAATATTTATTTATATTATATATTACCCGTTTTTGGAAGCAAGGTAGGGTAGATGTCCCTGCTATGGTAGGGAGTAGATGTCCCTGTAGGTATCCTGACCTTACCTAACACCAGGTACCCAGTAGAAACAGGTACACTGGTGCCCTTGTCTCTCTGAGGGGCCAGTATCACTCAGATGTTTGGCTCTCCTCCTGCTGCAGATGTTCTTAGAGTAACTGATGTAGTGTTAACTCAAGTCAAAATGTTGAATCATCAACATTGCTGTTTGCCATGCTTCCAGGTTTCCCTGACACCACTGATTTCCCAAACTCCCAGAGTGCATCACCCGATGACGCCACACTCACAAGTCCCCAGTCAGCCAATCACTCACAGTCTAGCTCTCCTCGATACTGATTTGTTCCACCTGCCGCTCATCACCCAGTCTGGGTATGAACGTGGTCAATAGTCCACATTCAGTGGCTGTCACCTCAAAGCTTTTTGGGGGTTCTTGATCTTGACACTGCCTTGTTCTTGCCTGCCATTGGTCTTGTCTTTCTTTTGACTCCTTTATCTTAAATTGATCTTGACTATTTAGAGTCCTTGACTTGTTTTGGACTCGACAAAACTCTACGCTACAGTTCTACCATGTAGTAGTTACCCAAACATTAACCCATACAAGTTCCAGTATAAACACCTTAACCAAGAAAAAGAGGATGAATTAAAGTTAGTCAGTCAGTGTGACTCCTACCTGGATACTTGTCCGTTGTTTTCCACTCTACGTGTCCTTACGTTTGTTTCTCCTGCCTGAATGGTCTGTACCTCTCTGTGGTCTCAGTATATCTGTCTGTTTAAACCCCTCCTATGTCTGTTTCCTGCTGCCCTGGTGACTGATGTTATCTGAAACATACAACAGCTCACTGTTTCGATGCCCAGCAGGTCATACCTCCCTTAATATAAAACTAAATCTACACTAAATTCCTAAATTCTACATTCATTAATTCAGCAGTATTGATGTGGCACCATTTAGAAGGACTGTTGCGGAGTCCATAAACACCCCACAAACACCCATGTATAGCATCTAAAAGGCAAACAAGGAAACAAACACGGAAAAACATGGAAAAGCTGGCGACGTGCAGGTCTACTGTACATGTTTGCATATGGTCACTGGTATACGTCAGCAGGGACAAAGAGTGCTTCATAAGAGATCACTGGCAACTAGACTGAGCTGAGCCAGTCTGGACCTGAACAACTGGTTTGTGACGTCACATATTCACCACCATACTAGGCATGTGCTGTTTTCTGAATGACCATTATAATGGAATACCAGAGTCCAGTTATGAAAAAAACCAATGATGATCCAACCGAAGTGGCAGTGTTGTGCTTGTGGGCGATTCCTTTCAGGCCAACCCCTGCCATCCCCTTTCTGTAGAGTCCTAGACAGTACCAACAGCAAAACCATCTGGTCCGCCATGTGCCAAGTAAAATACTTAATGTATCGTCACAGTAGTAGGCAGCATTGGATGTTACATTAGAGTTCAGAGAAATTTGTTTTTGTACACAGAGGAATTTGTCTTCTGTATTTAAGTCATTCCCACACCCACATACCCACACTGTAGTGGACATACACACTAGGGGACAGCGGTGGATAGCCCTAACCTGAGGAGCAGCATGTGTAGCACAACTACAGGAGCTCATTGAAAGCCCAGGTGAGCTAGAACATGCCTCTGCCCATTAATCTCCCGGTGTAAGCACAGCATCCAGACCATTCACACTGGCATCTGCAGTTGCACTCTTGAGCCCGAAAGGTAAAACCATGAATTCAAATAATCCTGAAAAGTTGCAAACACTGACATCTGGACACTGATATGATCAAGGCTGACCTGCCAGTACCCACTCTTGAGGCCAATAGTGCTGAAACGACTTGCTCCATGTAGTGAGTCCAGAATCTTCTGCACTTGTAGCGTAGGACATCTGACCAACAGGCAGTAGGCCACACAAAATGCTTGTGCTGCTGTCCTGCTTGGGAACTTGGAGTACAGTGATAGCCCATGGGGAATTTTGCCATTCTTAACCATGTGATCTGTTGCCTCTCTGATGGAATGCTCTTTTCAGACAGCCAGTATGGACAAACTGAATTTACTTGCACTGCTATACATGATTTGATTGGGCATGGATTGGACATGTCACTGAATGTAGGCCACATCAATGTTCAGACACTCTTGCATAAAAGAATTGGTCAGCTGTTCCAGATTTGATGGCTCCCTTCCCTGGTTGTTCCAGTGAGTTCCACAGATTTCCAAGAGGTTTCAAACCTGGGGTTTTTGGGGCCCAGTCAAAATGTATGAATACCAGTGTTATCAATGTTATGACGGAGAGAAGGCAAAAGCTATATATGTTAAATAAGCTCAGTGTATGAACTGTGATTCACGTTTATTGTTAACTTAACCAAAGAACCCATTCTCATTTCTATTACAGCACCCCAGAACATCACCGGCGTGATTAAGTTAATAGGTGTGACAATGAAGATGTTACACTTCAAATTCCTCATTTGTTGAGGAGAATGGTCCAGTATGTGAGTATTACTGTTGATCAGTCCTGCACATTGGAATTTATGCAGATGTTGGTGGGTTCTTCAGACCCAAACTGATCAATCTTTGAACTGCTGCTTTTTAAACCGTTCTTTTTTCTCAGAACTACTTTTTCCCTGTTCCACCTTAAACGATGCTGCAGTTCTGATCTGAATATATCTGCTGCACCATTTCAGGTATAACAGGAAGGTCAGCAAGAAGCTGGACAGGTAGACTGAGCCACTAGCAGGGAACTGCAGCACTAGTGAAAGTGGACCATGAAAACCTGAACATGAAGCTGGTGAATGAGAAGTTGACTTGAGCTTCATGGAGAGTTGAAAGACGTGTAAGGGGTTTACTCTATTTCTGCTGGACAGGTGACATTACTGTCCTTTCCGCTAATGTTGGTGACCAGCAGTTGGTCAGCACTGCAGCTCCAGTAGTAGTTTGCTAATCCACAACTGAGCTAATGTTAGTGACAGTGAGTGCTGTGTTGTTGTTAGTAAGTTTTTTTCCACATGACGACCACAAAGATCCATAACACGTTTGCTATCCTAGTGTTGTTCACCTTGACCATGGTTGTCCATGAACTCTGGGGTAGGGTTTGGGGTGCTGGAGGGTGGTGGAGAGGTTATACATCTGTATCAATGTGCCAGTAACCAGTGATTGTATTATTGTTATCCAGTCGTACATTTTTCTTCTTGGTTTATAATTTCCTGTCTGCTAACTCATCCCACATGCTTTCAAGGTATTGACACCACTCCAAAACACACTTTCAGAGCAATCAGTAATCTTTATTTAAATTCAGAGTAGGATGACCTTCGTTTACAGTGTAAAAGTCCAAAAAGAAAGGATGGAAAACAGTACATATATATTTATAGTTAAGAGTTTAGGAAAGAAGTTAGAACATGACCACACCCTTACTTATTACCACATATCAAATGCTGCTACGTAACAGACATATTTAAAAAATAGTTCTTAAAAAAACACTCATCGTTAAAAGAACAGCTGCACCCAGATGTGTGTGTAGTATTCAGACGAGCACTATGGAACGCAGTACATCGATAAGACCATCTCATGTCTCAGAGCCCTGCTCCTCCTGCCCTCTCCAACTGCTTGAATTGCTTTTGGACTCTTCTCAGAGGTATACATCACTACTTCAGAGGACACTACCAACACAACACCACAAGGTAGAATGGAAAGCACACCCAACAGGACCACCTGGTATGGTCAGTCAGGTACAGAGATAAGGTCCACCATTACTTATGTCACATGTGCAGCCGAGCATGAAACCTGAATCATTCACATGTCTCACAATGTCAAACCTACCCACCAAGTTTCTTTCCTGCCAGTTGCTTCCTTCAGGTTCAGCTATTCTTTTAATAACGAGTGTATATACAGGTGAAAATGGATACGATCCAGATATGAAAGACATGTTTAGAACTGAATATTATTAACACTAATAAATCACTACTATAAGCTCAGTTTACAAACCTTACAGCATTACGGATGGTGCAGTATAGACAGAAAGAAGAGCTGTTAAAGAAAGCTTGAATGAACTCTGCACAGCAAACACACTGGATTATATTCCATATGTATATATAGTTCATGTAGAGAGACCCATATACCTCTATTACATATGCTGGATATCCTGGTTATGGAAAACAAACCACTTCACTATTAGACTTCACCAGTATTTCAGTGTTGACCTCACACTGAAAAGAAAAAGTACCAGGTTTACAAATGTACTTCAATCAACATTCCATTAACCCTCACGTACAGAGTCACTGACCTTCATAGGTCAGTGACTCTGACCGTCACGCTCCCGTTCTCTCTACAGACTCACGGAAAGAAGAGTTACTCTGATCTGACCACGTCCAGGAGTCGTTGACCAGGCTGATCCAAAACCGGTCAACATTGAAACACGACTCAGTCTGGTTCCTCACACTGGCCAGGTCTGTGTGATGTTCTCTGCAGTAGCTCTGAGCATCACTCATGTTCTTCCATTTGTAAATAAATATGTATCGTTCTGTGTTTGCTTTGTTGTCTGAAATGACATAAGTTAAATTATTTATACGATCCATATTTCTATTCCTATTTAGAGAAGTGACCCTGACGTTCAGGAATAGGCATTAAAAAGTTCTTACCATCATAACAGACAAAACAGTGTGGATAGAAACAGCTAACATCAAACCAGGTTCCATCCTTTATAAACATCCCCACACAGTACTCGTTCTGTCCAAGATTGTTGGGTTCCCCACCTCTCCAGTTGAGGTAAGCGGCTAGCTCACTGTAGGAACTTCCATTTGCCAGAGACCACAACCATTTCCCGGTGGACCCTCTGATTAGGCCGATCCAGAACAAGCTGGTAACTTTGTCCTTCAGACGAGCATTGAGGCTCTTCATCTCCTCTGTGGTGTTGATGGTGACCAGGTCAGTGTAGGTCTGTCTGCAGTAGCTCTGAGCTTCAAACCAGGTTTTACTCTCCTTTACAAAGATGTACCGATGAGGAACGTATGCAGATACACCACACATAGCTGTGAGGATCCCGAAAAGAACGTGATGTTCCCAGACGCTTATTAGACTTATTAATATTTTAGTATTAACCTCACACTGACCTTAGAACAGCAAGATGACTGACATTGATTTCAGATCCATTTCTGAGATTTCACAACCTGGACCGTAAGATCATATTTAAGGAGGTCACACCATTTCTGAAGATTTCTGACTGCATGCACTGAATGATTCGAAGGTATTCATACTTACACCATAACGATGAACTCAGTCCTTCTGGAAAACCTCTTTTCGTCCACGGTACAGCTTGGTAGAAAAGTGAATGTCCCCGTCTTTCTCTCCCGTGATGTGTCCCTGTTCCTCAGCTCCTCACGGTATGTTCATATACAGTACCTCGCCTCTTTATATCTCTCTCCGGATATGCTCCACCTCTGCTGCCTGCAGTCCTGAAGAGATACCATCACAGTCCTCCATTGCTGCTGATTGGCATTGTTGAGAGATGGTAACAGTGAGGAGGAAGCAGAAAGCGCTTTGCATGTGGGTCCATCAAACCTGACAAATGATGCTTGCGGTCAAAGGCAAGTAGCTCAAGGGTCCTGCTAAAAGATCTGGCCAGCAGGGCAAGACTTGAGGCAAGAAGCCAGTCCGAGTCCTGGTGCGAGCTGGAGGTGAACGTGATCATGAATAGTTGGAGCCAGAACCGGCCAACTCCAAACGCATGAGCACAAGTGAATGACCCGTGGTAATATTGTATGTTTGATCATCTTCCTGTCAAAGAAGAGGCTATGAACTGTATTTATCCAGGACCAGGAAACTAATGGAAGCCTTATCAAAACATCTACGGGGAAGACTCTAGTGCTACCACGTTCACCAGCAACCTATAAAGAATGTAAATGAACGTGTAGTCTGATCCCGACATTAGACTCTGTAGATGGAAACAGTAAAATGAGAAAAAAATGGGGAATGTGTTACTGAAACACAAAGGGATAGGCGGAGCTCCACATCATTCTACGTCCAGCTAGCCGGGATGCTAGAGGTGTGGTTTTTAGAGTCACTGGTTACACTAAAAGCATCTACTAGCATGTCTTAGTATCCCAGACAAATTATCGTCTCAATATTATAAAGGACAGTAAAAACCCTGAAGCCCTAAACCATGATACTACCACCGCCATGTTCCAAAGCTGGGATTAGGCTCTTTTGCTGGAAAGCATTCTTTCAGTTTTGGCCAAACACAACTCTTCTCATTTGTCAGCTTGTTCAGTCATCTATCATTATGTCAGTAGTGGTATTCCAGGTGGTATTCCATAACATCTAAACAGGATAAAAGTTCTTCCTATCATTCCATATACACTGCTCTTGTTCAGTCGTTGCCTGAATGTTCACTCATGTACACTGCCATTACCCTTTGGACTCTTTGAGTCAGTTTTGATGCATGACTGCTCCTGGAAAAGGATACCAGTGTTGTAGAAGACCCTCCCTACCTGATGGTGGATCAGTGCAGACTTGACAGATATAGTTTTGGAACCTCTTCAGCCTAGTGAGCATTGGCATATGTCGGAATGGGCTAGACTTGACTATTGACAACTTCCTGGTCCTCATTATCAAGTACACCATGCTGATCATTCTAGAGCTCTGCATACTTTTACCAACGAGGACGTTTAATGTTGGAGCTCTTGTGTATGTGGTGTATATGGAGTCATATTAGTGATGGCTTATGAATGTATTATAACATGTTATGTATGCATTCATATGTTCTTCTACACATGGTATTCATAGGTACTGTTATACAACATGCAGTTTACAAGTAATCATACACAGTAGATTCAGCCAGTTCAGATTGGAAGAACAGCTTTAATCTTTAAGGTTTAGTTTCACACAAGTCAAAATATTTCAAACTCAGAATTTTAAAATCATTGGAGATCAGGCGTATATGAGAAAAGAGAAATCTGCACACCAAAACAATATGTAGATATACTTCATAATGATAAACCCAAACACCATTATATTATGAAGGCAAGTTGCATTACAATAAAAATCTTCAGTTGCTGATGCTGGTCATGGCAAAGAACCCACACCTGTTTATGGAAGAGGAACATCACCTGTTTATGGAATGGGAGACACGTTTTCATTGTTGGGAAAAGAAATAAAAAAGGTTTTGAAATGAAGTTCCAGTGTCACCCACATATACATTACCTCACCTTCATAGGTGGTGCAGATGAAGTTGAGTTTCTGGTTCTCAGGCAGGCTGACCCACTGCTGCTCTCCTCCAGACTGCACCGCTCCGGTTCTCTCTACAGACCCGCAGTCTTCTTCTCCTGTCCCGTATCCTGGAGCCCAGTTCTGGTAGCAGATAGACTCTCCACTCACCCAGAACCAGAAGCTGAGGGTGCAGGTGTGACGGAGACCCAGCCACACATGTTCAGTGGAGGCATTCTGTGCCACCTCCATCACCCAGAGCTGGATCTCCTCAGAGTGAACCGAGACCAGATCCAGATGCTTCTCCCTGCAGTACCACAGAGCTTCACTCCAGGTCAGGTTCTGCTGGATCAGGATCAGCTTATCTGGAGGTAGGAGGAAAATGATCAGGGGGTAATTTAGACATTCCAGTGTTTCACATGCTGGTGTACCGTATACCAAACACAGACTCTGAGTTAGGTGTGTGTTTCTCAAAGGGTTCTGCACTATAACAATATTAATAGATCTAAATCTGTAACTAATGAGTTATAACAGTGTATAAATGATCATATATGCTGAATAAGTGTAGTAGAACTCACTCTGGTGACAGATGAAGGGGAGCTGGTTACTGCAGGTCTCATTATCCCACTGACCCTTCTCAGTTATAGACACCGCAGCACACTCGTCACCCTGACCATAGTCATCTGGCCCAGACTTCCAGTATCGGAATGAGGAGTCACTCTGATCTGACCACGTCCAGGAGTCGTTGAACAGGCCGATCCAAATATCACTATCAGAATGAGACTGTGTAGTTAAATTAAAGATCTGCTGGTTCTCCGTCTGGTTCCTCACTCTGACCAGGTCTGTGTGATGGTCTCTGCAGTAGCTCTGAGCTTCATACCAGCTCTTCTTCTCCTTATTAATGAACACATACCTCTCAGTGTTAGTCTTCTTTTCTGAAAGATATAATTACAGTAATATTAGTTATAGTTGGTCATTTCTGCCCTCATAACCCACCAAATGATGGAAAGGTAAAAACGAGGAACACAAAATCATTCAGTCAGATTTCAGTGATAATGCTGTTCACTAATATGTATCTGGAGGCTCTTACCATCATAACACACAAAGGTGAATGGAGCATCACAGCGAACATCAAACCAGGTTCCCTTATCTTTAAACATCCCAACACAGAACTCATTTCCCTTTCCCTTAGCATTGTCTGGTTCTCCACTGCTCCAATTTTGGTATGCACCTCCCTCACTGTAGAAACCTCCATCTGCCAGAGACCACTGCCATTTCCAAGTGCGCCCTCTAGACAAGCCGATCCACACAGAGCTGCTGGTTTTGTCGGTCAGAGTAGCGTTCAGCTTCTTCATCTCCTCCATGGTGTTGATGGTGGCCAGATCAGTGTAGGTCTGTCTGCAGTAGTTCTGAGCTTCAGTCCAGGTTTTACTCTCTTTCACAAAGACGTACTGATGAGGAACGTGTGCAGATACCTCACACACAGCTGTGAGGAACACATTAACACACAATCCGTATACTGTAAGTCTATAGGTGAGGGAAGTTTCCGGACTCTTATTAAACTTATTAGCTTATTAATATTTCATACTGAAGTCTGGGTAGAGGCAAATTGACCCACTGACCAGAAAGCAGGAGGATGATTGGAATCCCTTTCAGATCCATTGGAGATGCTGTCTCACAACCGAGAGCGAATCTGAAGGAGTAGTATCATCCTATAAGACGACTGCACTCAAACTGGCCTGTATGGAATGGTATGATATATATCCGTACTCACACTATAAGGATGAAGGCGGTTCTGCTGGTAAAGGTTCTTCCCTCCTCTGTACTGGTAGTGAGGTAAATGCCTCAGGGTTTCTCGCCCGTGATGTGTTCGTGTCCCTCCTCTCCTCACGGTATGTTCATATACAGCATCCCACCTCTTTATATCTCTCTACTGAAAGGCTCCACCTCTGTTACCGGCAGTCCTACAGAGGTACCGTCCCAGTCTTGATTTGCCTTTGTAATTAGCCACTGTACAGCGACAGTTCCAGTAAGGAGGAACCGGAAAGCTCTTTGCATGAGGTCCCGTCAACACGGCAGTACCAGTAAGGTGATATTCAAATCAAATGATCCGCACCAGAGAGATGAATAGAAGAGCTCTTTGCTTTCCAGGCTTTAAATACACATTCAAGCATCCCATGTGGACCGGATTAAGATCAAGCCTGTCAAGGACTGGTCAGGCCCTTTCTCCCTAGGGCAGGTGCAGTGTGTCCTTGGGTTCGTAAAGTTCTTGCTTTGTTTAGTACCTGATTTCGGCTCAGAGGCAGCCCCTGTCACTAACTTGGATGACTGCATGGCCATTTTGTTGGTCCACTGAGTTGAGGAGATTAACATGAGGTTAATCTTGGCCCTGGTTTTGCAATTTCAGGATCTCTATGAGCCATTTGTCACCAGAGTAGATATTTCTGATGTAGGTATGGTAGCGATGTTTTCTCGATGTCTAGGGCCCTTCAAGAAGCTCCACCACTGTGAATTCTCCTCACACAGGCTCACCCCAGCACAGCACAAGTACTCCATCAGAGCTTCTAGCAGTAAAGTTGGCTTTGGAGGAGTGGCAGCACTTTCTGGAGGGGGTGAAACGTCCATTTGTAGTGTGGGAAGACCAAATTCCTGAACACGCAGCAGGCTCGATGGATGCTGATTTGTGGGTCCAAGCACATCAGATTCTGAAGCATCTGTTGATCTAGGAGTTCAGTAGTGCAACTGGCTTGGAATCTAAGGATGCCTACCCTCTAGGAGGAGTCCTGTAAAAGGATCAGCCAATGCCGCTGGCCACCAGCGGAGGGCCTCAAGGAGCTGGGGGATCTGGATCAAGCCTCAGCTGTAATCTGCACCTGACTATGCACACCTGTGAGTCACACCATACTTACTCGGTCCAAATCTGTGTTTACCATAGCACCTTTTGGAAGGATGAATGAGAGCGGTATCCAGGTTTAAGGTATCTATGGTATTGTAGAAAGGAAACAAAAAACCAGAGAGAAGAAAAAGAACAGGGTGAAAAGGAAAAGAGAGAAAGCTGAAAATAAAAGAGGAAGATAAAAAGAAAAGGCTGAGATGGAACGAGTCCCGGTTAAATAGCGAGTGTGTCCTGAGTTGCTGGTGAGATTCAGTCTCCTTTGTTTGAGCACACTGAAATCAGGTGTTTCCTTTTTCTGAGATTCCCGTCTCTTTGTTTTGCACCTCTTCTCATTCATCTTGTTCCCACCTTCGCTATTCAACCTCAGTGGTGCAGTGGTAACATGTTGACCATGTCAGAGGTTCCAACCTGACTGGAGTGAGTTCATTAGTACCCACAGCACCCTCCACTCAGATCTGTCTAAAGTAATAACCCACCTAACCACAACATGTTCATGATGGACCGACCAATAGAATCGCTCCAAACATGCTTAGTAATAAACCTTGTTCTATCAGCTCCACTGCAGGTTGAGGAAGCTGGCTCATCCTCCAGTACAGCTCCATTCTGGAGGGTTTGTGGACTGTATAATTCCATGAGGGCTCATTGAAAGTTTGATGTCTTCACTCAAATCAACTCAGAAATGAAGCGATGAAGGGCTAAGTGCTACCTAGATCCCAGTCCTTTCAGCACTAACATGCATACTGCATTCAGACATGAACCTTTAAGTTAACTTTCAACAGGCTTTATTTACACAAGGCTTTCTATCACGTTGTGCATCTTGAATCTTAACCGGATCAGGTCTGATGGACTCTGGTTAGGGCACACATGCTCTACAGGGAAGATACAGATGTCGTTTTTCTGTGAGATGAGAAACTTGAATACAGAATAACATATAAACTGCACCATAATGTTCGCAAAGGCCACATATTGGGCTTTCATCTCTTCCCCCAAAATATTAAATTCAGCCATTTCCAAGTAACTGTGCATTAACATGTGCAGACGTACGTTCTCTGTGGATGATGGGTAACAAAGCATCATTTGTTCAGGGTCACCCAAACATTCACATACGACTGTATGTACAGCATCCCAGCCTGCTGTGTATGAATACTGGCTATGTATGAACAGAGGTTAGCACGCACATGCAAATGGACTCTAACCTGGACATTGTACACATGACTTGATCTTACTGGCACTGCTACACTTCAACCCCAAACCCAACCTGGACCTACTAGCACTGCTCTAACATTATATCATGTTGTCTGGGTAATATTTATGAAGGCTATTATGGCCATAAAGATTTGGAATACAAGTTCGCTAGACCAGTGTTGTTCACCTTGACAGTGTGTGTCTGTTGATTGGTGGGCCAGGGCTTCTGACGGAGCACTGACTTCCAAAAGGAAGGAGCCCACCTACATGTCTATCTGACTGATAACAGCTGAGCAAAGCAAAATGGACCCCAGGATCTGTGTTCAGTACAGGGGAAGTGCTGGACAGTCCATCTAAGTAATGGATGTTGGTTTGAAAAATATTTATATATACAGATATATTTTATGAGTTTTGTTTCCCTTGACTAAATTTACTTCAAGTAAAGCTTCATAACTTGTGAGACTGAGCTAATAACGCTAGAGGAGTAATCTCTGTTTATCAATTTTCCAATAATCAGAAACTGCATTATTGTTATCTGATAGTTCAGTGTCCCAACAGATTTAGGCAGAAACATGATAATATTATGTTTATGCATTTTATTAATCACATTAAGCAACTCATAGCATATGGCATATGGAAATAAATGATGTCTAGAAAATACATACAGTTGAAAATGGATAACATCCAGATAGAACATATATATTTAAAATGACTATTAAAAACAGATTTTATGATGTATTCTTTAAACTACTATAAGCTCAGTTTTACAAAAAGCATTACAGACGGTGCAGAAAGGAGAGCCGTTAAAGAAAGCTTGAATGAACTCTGCACATCAAACACACTGGATTATATTCCATATGTATATATAGTTCATATAGAGAGACCCATATACCTCTATTACATATGCTGGATATCCTGGTTATGGAAAACAAACCACTTCACTGTTCTTCACCAGTCTTCATTGTTGGGAAGAAAAAGAAAAAGTACCAGGTTTACAAATGTACTTCAATCAACATTCCATTAACCCTCACGTACAGAGTCACTGACCTTCATAGGTGGTGCAGATGAAGTTGAGTTTCTGGTTCTCAGGCAGGCTGACCCACTGCTGCCCTCCACCAGACTGCACCGCTCCGGTTCTCTCTACAGACCAACAGTCTTCTCCTCCTGTCCCGTTACCTGGAGCCCAGTTCTGGTAGCAGATGGAAAACCCACTCACCCAGTACCAGAGACTCTGAGCACAGGTGTGACGCAGACCCAGCCACAAGTGTTCAGTGGAGGCTTTCTGTGCCACCTCCTTCACCCAGAGCTGGATCTCCTCAGAGTGAACCGAGACCAGATCCAGATGGTTCTCCCTGCAGTACCACAGAGCTTCTCTCCAGGTCAGGTTCTGCTGGATCAGGATCAGCTTATCTGGAGGTAGAAGGAAAATGATCAGGGGGTAATTTAGACATTCCAGTGTTTCACATGCTGGTGTACCGTATACCAAACACAGACTCTGAGTTAGGTGTGTGTTTCTCAAAGGGTTCTGCACTATAACAATATTAATAGATCTAAATCTGTAACTAATGAGTTATAACAGTGTATAAATGATCATATATGCTGAATAAGTGTAGTAGAACTCACTCTGGTGACAGATGAAGGGGAGCTGGTTACTGCAGATCTCATTATCCCACCGACCCTTCTCAGTTATAGACACTGCAGCACACTCTCCACCCTGACCATAGTGATCTGGCCCAGACTTCCAGTATCGGAATGAGGAGTCACTCTGATCTGACCACGTCCAGGAGTCGTTGAACAGGCCGATCCAGATATGACTATCAGAATGAGACTGTTTAGTTAAATTAAAGACCTGCTGGTTCTCAGTCTGGTTCCTCACTCTGACCAGGTCTGTGTGATGGTCTCTGCAGTAGCTCTGAGCTTCATACCAGCTCTTCTTCTCATTAATGAACACATACCTCTCAGTGTTAGTCTTCTTTTCTGAAAGATATAATTACAGTAATATTAGTTATAGTTGGTCATTTCTGCCCTCATAACCCACCAAATGATGGAAAGGTAAAAACGAGGAACACAAAATCATTCAGTCAGATTTCAGTGATAATGCTGTTCACTAATATGTATCTGGAGGCTCTTACCATCATAACACACAAAGGTGAATGGACCATCACAGCTAACATCAAACCAGGTTCCCTTATCTTTAAACATCCCAACACAGAACTCATTTCCCTTTCCCTTAGCATTGTCTGGTTCTCCACTGTTCCAGTTTCGGTATGCACCTCCCTCACTGTAGAAACCTCCATCTGCCAGAGACCACTGCCATTTCCCAGTGCCCCCTCTAGACAAGCCGATCCACACAGAGCTGCTGGGTTTGTCGTTCAGAGTAGCGCTCAGCTTCTTCATCTCCTCCATGGTGTTGATGGTGGCCAGATCAGTGTAGGTCTGTCTGCAGTAGTTCTGAGCTTCAGTCCAGGTTTTACTCTCACTCACAACGACGTACCGATGAGGAACGTGTGCAGATACACCACACACAGCTGTGAGGAACAGGAACAGGAGTCTTATGAAACTATCCCAAACATTAATGGAGTCTGTCTTCATACTGGATTAAGAATACAGCTGCACACACATACTGACCTGAGAAGTAGAAGAAGGTGATGGAAACCCAGTTCTGATCCATTTCTGAGAGAAAGAGAGAAGCAGGGTTTTGTATATTATATTTTTGTCCTACGTAAAGCTAGGTTGCACTTAAACATCTTCCTATAGGTTAATATCCCCTGATATCTGAACCTCAGTAAAGACACAGTAAGTGTGCAGCAGGTGTGTCCTAGTTAAGGATGTGTGCCACGCCTCTCTATCTCAGTACTGACATATTTCCTGAACTCCAATTCCCAGAATCCCTTAGAGCTTCATCTGACACTGAACATTCAGGTGTGAGATCTGACTTACCAGAACACTAACTGTGTACACGTTTGGTTTTCTCCTGATGTTCTGTGTTAAGAGCTTCCCAGCTAGCAGGAAACGCTCCCAGAACTTTGGCTAACATTCCCTAAAAGTTCTAATAAAGTTTAAAGTAAATGTTGAAGTCGAATGTTCAAAGAACCTTTCAGATAATGTTGGTTTAAATGTTAAGTCAGGTTTAAATGTTAAGACTAAGACAGAATGTTTTAACTGTAACATTTAGAGGAGGTTTGGTGGATGTTGTTGGGCCACAGATTATCCTACATGATAACATAAGAAGAACATTCCCAGCGTAACATTCAGGAAATGGTTTATGGATGATACTGAGCCCTGAGATGATAAAATGTCTTTAGAGA